>CAKAOI010047393.1:0-46688 GCA_916701655.1 Sebastiscus albofasciatus
GTGTGTTGTCTTACTGAGACAGACTGACGGAGACTCAGGGAGCTCAATACCATTTTGAACACTAACAGCAGCTACCAGCATCCTTTCTCTCTTATGACCCGTCCCTTCAACCCAGTCTCACTCCCAACTCGTCAAACACCGCCGATTGGGCAGAACCACTCGGCATCGGATACCGACACACGGAGGCACCCTTTAGTGACAGTTTGTGACGAACCGGGGGTTTCAACTAACGCCAATGTAAACCCACCCGTTGTGTTATTCGACGGTCGGAGCAAGTGACGTAGTATTAATAGCGTGAGAGTTGTTAAGGGTTGGAGGGAGTAGTGGTGGATGGGTCAAACAAACACAAGACTCTCAACCAGGAGACCACTATTCGTGTCTCGTGTGACACTAAAAGTAACGTATTTTGTCACATACGTTGGTAGTCATGTGACTCGTTGGTATCATCAATCCTGTGAGTCACATGAGTCGCTAGACACGTGAATCGCTACGTCACGTAAGTTGGGTCAGTGAAGTAAACGTCGACCACGACCGTTTCCTAACCCTAACTAAGTGGTTGTGTTGCCTAAACCTAACTTCCTGTGAAAACGGAAGTTTATTTTGAAAGGACACTATGCATGTAATAAGTGTATATTGACAGGCCGTACCAGGTCCGCCCAAAAGTAATGCAAGAGGGGAACCCCGTGCATCGGTCTCCGATGCCAAGGGGCACTTACCAAGCGGCGATGTTTGACAAGTTTGGAGTGAGAATTATTCATCTCGTATTCTGACTAACTTTAGTGGATCATAACATATCGGGTATAGAATTAATCTGCATATGCTCCAGTTCAAAATAAGACCAAACCTTTCTATGGATGTCAGTTTTTTGAGCCACGACAAAGACCAAAATGTGGCCTGCAACAGACTTAGTAAGGCTTGTTTTGTTTTTCAAAAATTGTGAATCACCGCAACCACGAGAGGCCCTTGAGCATACGTTAAGAAATGAGCACAGAAAATATCAGGCTGATGGGGTCCAGTAGTACGCGAGATTAGCTGTGGACAGACAGGTACGCGCACACATGACCGAACGCATGATCTCCCCACAGGCTTACGCCTGGCGGAGATAATAAACACAACAGTAGGAATCAAAGTAAATGTGTTATTGTGTCCTGTGGAAGGAGTGATTCTGGTATACTGGCTATACTGTGTGTGTAGATTAGGGTGTAGGTTAACTCAGCCTCCGCACATGTGACATTTGTAGGTGGTGGAACATCTCTTCAAAACAAGTTTTTTCAGTAACAAGTGCTTCCGTGTCTTGTTATGCAGCACAGCACGCACACATAGCTGATAAACAACAAGGAACAAGAGTCAGTGTCACATTTCCTTTTTTACACCACATTTGACAGTAAGTCAAGCGGCTGCGTCTCGGTCTGTGGTAGCCCACCTGTCTGCAGCCCAGCTTGCGGGATGAAGGCCTACTGGTGGAACTGTGTGTTGGGATTACTCTGCATGCCTGCTGAGGTAATGCTCAGCACCTTGACAGGTGAGTGTGTGTGAAAGAGAGAAATGATGGACATGTTTTTGGTTTAGGATGTGTTGATAAGTTGAGTCTGAGTCATCTTTTCCTGTTTGTTACAGCCTCATCCTGTCTTTGCAGTGTATCTGAACTGATATATTAGCATTTAACTCTTGTACCTGGTCATAGTGAAGCTAGTTTTAGCTATTTTATATACAGTTACTGTATGTAGTACTGGACCCCTCCATTGGGTCACAAGATAAACCTGAGGGGTTGTGAAAGTATTAATGGTGCATGAAAGAAGAAAAAAACAAAGTTCTTCTATGTAAATTTATATTTTTCTTTTTTTAAATATTAGCTTTTTGTGAAATATTGTATAATTAAATCTCGTTGGGCCTTGAACAATTATTGTAATGAAATCAAATAAGAAGTATTTCATATCCATTTGACATGTGACACTGGTTTAATCTTTAACAAACATTGCATTTTATCAACTTATTATTTTTATGTAAAATATCAATCTAAAAAGTAACCAGGAGCTGTCAGATAAATGTAGTGCAGTAAAAAGTACAATATTTCCCTCTGAAATGTTATGAAGTAGAAGAATAATAGTATGGAATGCCATTTAAGCCCATATTAAATAAATAGATAAATATGTCTATAAAACAATGAATATGGCAATGAAGTAAAAGTCCCCAGAAATAAATAAATCGGTATTTATATTTACATCTATTTATATATTTATTGCTTCATTTATTTATTTCAGGATTTATTTCATAGCCATATTTATTTATTTCATATTCATTTATTTAATATTGGCTTGAATGGCATTCCATATAAAAGTAGCATAACGTGGAAATACTCAAGTAAAGTACAAGTACCTCAAAGTTGTACATGTACATAGTTACTTTCCGCCACTGTCTGAAACTATCTTTTAGCTCTCTTTATGAGTTTCCTTTGGTGTTTGAATTGATCATTCTATTAAGTTTCCCCTGTTATTATGACCTGCTTGTTACCTCCATACAGCAAATGGAGGCTTGAGGTGAGGCAGTCAGTAACAATCTATCTCTCCCTGACAGTTTCTCAAGATCCCCTGTCCATCTCTCTAATGAGAGTCAACTCATCAGCTGAGATCACATGCTCCACGTCGCTGTCTGGCCCCATTAGCTTGCACTTACACCGGCGTTTTCACGGTTTTCAAAGGGACATTGTGTACCTGGCCTTGGACAAAGGACTAGTGACCAAGAATACTCCAACTCCAGAATTCAAAGGCCGAATTCACGTAGCTTCGGACCAGCAGATTGGAGAGGGCTATAGGGTCACCTTGCAGCTGTCTCTGCTGGGGCTGGGGGACACAGATGTGTATTACTGCAGCTGGAAATACTTCAAATTAGAGACGATGTCGCTCGAAATCCTGGCCAGCATTGGCACCATTATCATTGTCAGAGGTGAAAAGAACATTTGAGTTCAAACATGCACACACTGCACATTCATATAAAAAAATAAAGGCTTTAAAGCTGCAGTTGGTAATTTTGAGCAAATCTGATATAATGTTATTTTTATAAAGCTGTCACTATATCCTCACAGTAGTGCATGAGACAGATAATCTGTGAAAAAATCACGAGCAGTGATTGACAGCTGCTGTAGAGACTGCATGGCTCTGATTGGTTGTTTTCCCTTGGGCGCAGTGAAATCTTGCAAAAGCCATAGAGAGGCGAAGTCCCTCCCCTTTCTGGTGGACCCCATGGGACCTTATTTGGGAGAAAAAAAAACATGTACGGGAGTCAACGGAGCGAGACAAATATTTTTTTGATCCCGTTTGATCGCCATGAATCACACATAGGATGTTTGTCAATTGAAAACATAATTTTGCAAGATTTTTTTTCAAAGATTACCTATCTCATGCACTACCATCAGGATATTATGACCGTTTTATAAAAATACCTTTATCACATTTGCTCAAAGTTACCGACTGCAGCTTTAACAAAGTTTTTCATCCTTATTTTGACTGTCTTCTTCCTCACAGAGAGAGATCCCCAGGAACACTGCAGGGACCGCATTTTGGATCTCATCCTGATTGCCTTGAGCGTCACAGCATTCACTGTCACATTGCTCCTCCTCATCGGGGCACTGATTGTGAGATGCAGACGAGTAAGTACTACTACTGTAAGCAGATGGATCTGCTCTCATAATCATGCAAAGGCAAGGCCACGGTGTTCCAATCAATATGTTTTCTTTGTGTTTCTACAGTTTAAAAAGGACTTCCGACCAGCCAGAGCTGTGAAACCACCCAGACCTAACAGGCCTCAGCATGTCTGTCCTCAGCATGGAGATCAACATTACCCCTACTTAATCACATCTACAAATCCCTTAGATTTCAGGGGCATTCTATAATGCTTACCATCAATGCGTTGATGATGATAAGAGATGATTAATTGGAGCAGCTATTGTCAACTATACAGTAAATGTACCACACAAAGGGTTTGTAACAGATGATTGAGATATCTTTTGAGTCAGCGGCTCGCCTTCGTGCTCAACCCAGGAAAGGTGTATGACGCCTCGCTCCGCTTTCCATTTCCTTTTATATACAAATTTGTGTTTTGTTTTCAGAAAAGTGATCGAGCTACCACATCCTGGCTGATGCGAGGTGTACAGGTGCGAGGCGTGTGAACAGTGTTGGTGAAGAAAAACTGCAGAGCAAGCATTTTTGTTATTCTGTATAGGCTTGATCTGTTGACTTATGCAGCATGTATATTCTAGGTGTTTCCATTGTGTCTCATAAATAGGACAGATTGTCATTTTGTAATGGGTTATGTATGACTAATTGCGATGTGTCTGTCTGTCTATGGTAACAGTATGTCTATTGTATGTGTACTTTTTCTCAAACTGAGCTGCCTATAGATGCAAAATGAATTTCAGTGCAAACTGACAATAAAGTTGTATCGTATCGTATCGTATCGTATTATCTAAATAGAGTGTCAACTTTGAAACAAATGTGACCCACAGTTTTCTGTCTGAATTGATATGTACATGATTAAATCTGAACTTTTTCCAATTTTGCTGTACCTTTGAAGATTCTTAAAATGCACAACATCCTGATGAAAAGAAAATCCACCTCAAAATGACATTTACATTATATTTCTTAGTATTGCATCATTCAGGATTCATGTCTTGATGCTCTGATTTCTATCTTTGAGAGACAATTTACTTTCAACAGTAGGATACAATGCAGTTGTTGACAAATAGGCTGGATTATCACATGACAAATAAATTCACACACAAACATAGGAAGATACTTATTTGGTACTATATCTATAATATGATGATAATAATAATAATAATAATAATAATAATAAAAGTGTTACATATATATATATAAAAAATGTCATGCTACTTTTTTTAGTTTATTTACAGAAGAACTTATCAAAACATTTTGAAAAAGATACCATACTAACAAAGATTGAGATATTATTCACTTTTAACAATCCATGTTTTTCAGCAGATGAATTTTACACAGTTAATTTGATTAATATCTTAACAAAATAAAAAAATACAGAAAATGATATGTCTTAAAAGAATCACTTTCTTTTTTCTTTTTACTTTTTTTTTCAATACTATATTTATTGTTTTTTTGTTCATTTTGAAACAACAGATCAAACATTCACAAACGTCCCCAACAATAACATTCTCGGTACAAAGAAACTTAACAAACCTAATATTAATATAAAATAAGCCAGTATAGATACAGGAAAAACATATTATATACAAAAAATAGATCAACAAATAAAAAGAATATACACAAGTCCAAAACATTTAGTCAAAAAAATTAAATTAAAAAGAATAAAATCAAATCTATTTATACATACATATATATATACTGTATACATATATACATACATACACATATACGCACATGCAGTATATACACCGGATTGCCCTTCAAAACTTAAAACTCAAAAATTCTAAATTGACAAAAACTATTATTATTATTATTATTATTTATTATTATTTATAAATTTAAAATTTATTCCAATTGTTTAACAAGCTCCGATTGCTTTTTTCTTTTTTCTTTTTATTCATCTTTTCTTTCCTTACATTATATTTGTTGTATAATTAATTTTATTTTTTATATTATTTTGTAGTGTGAAATATATTTGTGATGAATTATTTGTGAAAAAAAAGAAAAAGAAAAAGAAATCTGAAAATACTTATGTAACTGTTGTATTGAACTTTCGACATAAAGTATGGAAAACAGGTGAATAACTTTAAATAATTAAACTAAAAAAAAGCTTTTTTGGTACTGCAAGCTGTCAGTCAATGGTAGTTTCCTTAGAGGAATAACGCTAACTAATGTATCTAAGACTGTACACTATGCATGGGTTATTATACACATTCATGAGTCTACCTGCACTGGAACGGTACATTGATCCTGTGGAACCTACGCACTGAATTGTCGGTGTTCCACGGACTGTTGAGCATGTAACACAAGGTGCAGCATTGAAAACAGTCTGTTTTGATGATAACACTGTAGCTGTGTGATAAAGTTCATATTTGTAAAATTAAAGAAACGCGGTAATAAACGTGTTTCACCTTGGCTTCTGCCCACAGTCCTGCTGACTGACTGTCTGTCTGACTGTCTGTCCACTAACAGAGCTGAGAGTTCAGAGGCAGTGATGTGGAGAGGGCTACCAAACCCCAGCAGAGCTACTTAGCAGGTTTAACTGTTTCTTGGTTTAAAGTCAGACAGCGTGCAGAAGAAGATGAGTTCACATAAGATGCTGTTTTCCGGGTTGAAGTTGTGGACTTCGGGCAGAAGTAGATGGATGTGTCGACTTCATGAAGGTGAGGCAGTTTGAAACCACTTGTGTGTTAACCAACTCTATTCACTGCTTCATGTGTTCACTACATTAGTATGGTCCGTGTGTGGAGGCAACACGCGCCAAACCCAGTACACACTTGAGTCAATTATTATTTGTCTAAGATGCCTTTCGACAAAAGCAACATATTTACCTTAAAATATGCAACAGCTTTAACAAAGTGACTTCACTCAGCAATTCGGCGTGTATCCATTGTACCAAGAGCACAGTAAAATATCATATTGTACAACTTTATAGTTGACTTTTCACTGACACAGTGCTGGACAGTAGTAACAGTTATGAATAGTTGTATGCTTTCCCCCTGGCTGTCTGTGAACTGCTCATGAACTTGCCTGTGGAATTGTATTACATTGCCCAAAATAGGTGTTTTACTACAAGTTCAGTCCTTCCTTTTTACTGTAAGTCTAAATAGCGGGGCAGTTAAAGCAGCAGTGGGTAGAAATGGAGCAAATGTGATTAAAAAAAAGTTATTTTTTATAGAATGGTCACTATATCCTGACAATAGTGCATGAGACAGATAATCTGAAAAAAATCATGTTCCTCTGTGTCCTCCGGTGCTCCTGATGGCATCTGCAAGATTTCACAGACTGGAGGCAAACAAGCAGTAAGAGCTGATCTGGAGCCTTGCCGTCTCTGAGCAGCTGTCAGTCACTCACAAACTCTGATCAAATGGTCAAACTAGGCAGCGCTGATCAAATATGAATCAATATTCTGTTACTGTAATGCCTATTTCTCTCCTTAGATGTTTTCAGAATCATCTTGTAGTGGACTGTTTATTTGTAAAATGAGAAAGTTTGTGACCCGGCAGCCATGTTGAGATCTGTTGAGGAAATACCAAGCACCGCCCACCAGCCGGAGTAAACTTTTTAATTGAAAAGATAAATGCACCGATGGAAAGCTGGAGATCTTGACATTGTATTGGTTGTGTATTGGTTGTCATTCTATCATGAAGGCAAGGGGGTGAAATTTGACCCCGAAGTGACGATACTCCATGTATTTGGTATTTGGAGAGAGAAAACACGTCCGTGATCTTCTGACATCTGATCTAAGCAGCTCGAAGACACCTTGGAAATCATCAAGACTCATAAAATCAGTTTTCTGCAACGTTTCAGAATATTTAGTGCCTATTGTGCGGCCATTTTGAAAAGTGACTGCCATTGCCCCCAGGGGTCAAATTTGCATTCCTCCGATATCTACTGTATATCTTTGCATAACATATAAACCTACATCCATGCCAAATGTGTTGCTTTTATCGCAAAATGCACAATTGTTGTGAATATTTCCGCTCAGCTGTCCCACTAAAAGAGGATGTGTTGTGCTTCTCTACTGATTCTGCAGGTAGAAATGGACGTGGAAATGCATCTTTTTCCTCTTGCGGCCCAAAGGTGTGCATTGTCGGGGGAGGGCCAGCAGGTTTCTACACGGCACAGCATTTGATCAAGGTATTTCTTGTTTTTGGTCATGTTAGAGAATATAGGCATTAGTAGGAGTGGCCAATATCGATAAAACCTTCTGTCACAGTATCATTTCATATTGTCGAAAATATAAACTGACAACTGAAAAATCAAGGTACTTCAATATTTCATTGCACACATTTTATAAAAATCCAATATTGCCAGGATAAAACTCACTTGCTCACAGACTTGAAACATTATCAATGACCTAATACACCCAATTATATTAAAGGGCTGGTCCATTCTTTTTTTTTTTTGTCTAAGTACGGATGTTTTATAGTCAAAATACTATTTTCCCAAGCCCTTCTGAAAACCTTTTCCCACGTGACCTGACATAGGTTTCTGCACAATGGCGCTGCTACATGAACATTATACAGTATATTAGGGATGTCATGAGAACTGATACTTCGGTACCAAGTCGATGCCAATATTCTAAAAACGTGACGGTACTCTTTTTCTACAGTACCGAAGGTACCGTGCGATATCTGTAATGGTCATTGGTAGGGATGTGACAGTGAGGAAAATTTTCCCACCGGTTAATAAACTTGTGACAACACCGGTGTTACCGATTACACTGGACATTTTACAAGAAAAGATGCCGGTCAACATGTGCAGAGCGCTGACTCTGATCTTTACTGTCGGGTGGTGGTGTGTCTGGCCTCTCCAGTAGAGCTTTTGCTGCGGGGCTCCGCTGGGGGGGGTCTACCTGGCACCGCTGCTCCGTGCACACCGGCTGTGACGGCTCCTTCCACCTCGCGGCGATTACCTCATTAATGTTATGGTTCCCTTATAGCATTGAGATTAAATGTTAAATATTGTCAAATAAGTGCGTTTGCTTTTTGCTTCAACAATAAACCCTCTGCCTCCTACTACTCTGAGCTGACAGACCAGATGTGTTCATGGTCAGTATGTAGCGTCCGTCGTCTGACTATTGATGATAACATGCTGCTGATACACCAAAATAAGCAAAATGGGTCAATTCTTTTTAATTATTATTTAAAGGCTACATGCCTCTGTTTTTTGTAATGTTCAAATGTCTTTAATAAAAGAGTATGGGAATTATTGTTGTTGGGTTTTTTTGCCGTGGTTTTGAATTGGGTATTGGGAATCATGGAAATTCACTGGTATTGGTATCGACAACTAGATTTCTGGTATCGTGACATCCCTACTGTATATACATCCTTATAGTCAGTGTATTACATACAGTAACTTAGATGGTGGTCAGCGTGCTCCCAGTTTGGAGAATCAGACAGGAGTACCGGCATGGAAGATAAGCGATGTACTGCTGTAGACGCCATGTTAGTTCGGATCCGAAAGTCACAAAATAACACAAACTACGTAACCGATGGAAGCAGCGGTAGAGCAGCAACTCCTGTGTTCTGCGAGGTGAAATTACTGTTTTTGTGAATGTAGTCTGGTGGCTTTGAAGAGAGCGATAACAAAGAATATATATTGCTAAGAAGTGAAAGTCAACTGTTGGTTCCATTGCAACGTCAGCCCCCAGCAACAAAGCTACTTGTCCGCCATTTTGGACTGAATGCTATATACAGCTAGCAGGAAGCTGCCAGAACGGGATATGTCATATAAGCGTGCAGGGCGGCGCAGTCCCGTGTGGGTCTGATGCACGTTCATTATGCCGAGGAAAATAACTCTGGATTCAGCTGTTAATTCATTTCACAACTTTTAGGGCATAATGTTTAAATGAGGACTATTAAAGTGTTCATACTGGGAAGTGGATTTACCTAAAAAAAAATGATCCTCTGATTTACAGACGTCTCTTTATACATCCATGGCTATGGACTCATTGGCGTTTACAGTCCAAAATGGCGGCAGCGCCACCACAGTGCCATCTAGTGGCTTTTGTCAGAAAGCACCGGCGTTTTGCCTCTTTGCTTCTCCACTCTTTACGCTCCGTATGTAGATATAAACGGCTCATTCTAAGGTAACAAAAACACACGATTCTTATCATCAGGTGATTACACACTAAAGAAAACATACTTAATTATATTATATTCCATTTCTGCCAATAGATTCCCCCTAAATGCTGCACACTGACTGTTCCTTTAAACCCTGTAACACCACCTAAAGGGTCATGGTCTTATAGGGAGACGTCTTTCCACACATTGCATATTTCCAACAACTCTAATGAAAAGGATTCTGTTTTACATGTTGTGTCTCTCCGTCCTTTTGTCCTCCCAGGCCCGTCAAGATGTTGAGGTGGACATTTACGAGCGGCTGCCTGTCCCCTTCGGCCTGGTCAGGTTCGGAGTGGCCCCTGATCATCCTGAAGTCAAGGTCCTTGATGCTAAGTAGATGTGTTACAGAACAGACACTATTTGGGTATTTACAGTATAAGAACAAGGCTCTCAGCAGGTTTTGAAGTAGCCCGCAGGCTGCAGGCTTTGTGGTACACTGTAATGCAGGGAGACCTACAAAGAAAGTAAGAATGTCCTCATAATGATGACGGTTAGTTTGTCCTCTGTGGTTGTGAGCTGTGGGGATTTCTACTCTCGGTTCCAGGTGTGTCAATAGTTGGACAAAAAGAAAATTCCTCTGACAAACCTGTTTACTTATATCGTCTTAGCAATGCATGATGAAGGATTAGTTTCACTCTTTCAAGGCAGTTTCACCCTGACAACCATCTCACGTGCGTGAAAACTCCCTGGCATGTATTATGGAAAATAAACAAACAGCCACTTAATATTGTAGAGAAGGAATGTGCTTAGTAAAGGTGAAGTGTGTGATGCAATGTAAGTTCAGCTCAGAAGATTCCCATGTTAACAGTAGCCCCCAGGCATTGAAGTGAAAATGAAAAACAAAACAAGCTTGCTGAGGACAGATGACTTGCACGTAGTGAGAAAGTGTGTGCCTCCCAGTCTTTAATACTTAAAGGAATAGTTCAACACTTTCTGAAATATGCTGATTTGCTTTCTAGCAAAGCTAGCTAATTCTAATCCTTTTCAGACTCAGACTCCAACACAAACTACAGTGAAGCACCAAAACCTCTTGGTTGTATCTAGTGAAGCCCGTCTGTTAAACAGTGTTGGTCGGAGGACGCGGGGGAGACCGTAGCTTTGGTCTCCAGGACCGGAGTCTCTGCTGTACTCTGCTCCTCTGCCTACCTTCACTCACACACCGCGCTTGTTCTCGCTCTTTCGCTCCACTCTCACGTGCATGCTGCTCACTCCACACTGCAGAAGAGTTAGTTTAGCTCTGAGAATATCTAGTGAATGTTCAGTGGACGTTTGTGCAGAAATAACTGCTGCAGCTCCTCCAGACCAATAGAGGTTTCCCGTGTCTTGTGAAGTGACGGGGCTTCTCAGAGAGAAACGTTATCGTCTCCGATCAAAACTCCAGCGTCTCCCCCGTTCCCTCCGGCCGCAGTCGGGAGGCTGAAGCAGGAAAAGCCAACACTAGGATCAGCATTGATTCATGGAGAGACCTTCGTCTGGTCAGCTAACATTACTGCCAAGCAGCTGAAATCTAGAGTGATATTGTGGTTTTAGCTGACGTGTGTCTCCTCACTGTGTTGAGTGATGCTCGTTCATGTCTATGTAGAGCGAGCACAAGCGCGGGCAACAGGACGCTGACTTTAGTTGACTTAACGACCACAGGTGTCGCTGTTAACAAGACATTTCTGATTCTTACAAACAGTCCCTTTAAGTTGTTTACATTTTATTCATTCTATTTATTCATGCTCTACCGGTCAATCGTCTTTCCTCCTCTCACCTATGGTCATGAGGGCTGGGTCATGACCGAAAAAGAATGAGATCGTGGGTACAAGCGGCCGAAATGGGTTTCCTCAGGAGGGTGGCTGGTGTCTCCCTTAGAGATAGGGTGAGAAGCTCAGTCATCCGTGAGGGACTCGGAGTAGAGCCGCTACTCCTTTGCGCTGAAAGGAGCCAGATGAGGTGGTTCGGGCATCTAGTAAGGATCCCCCCTGGGCGCCTCCCTATGGAGGTGTTCCAGGCAGGACCAGCTGGGAGGAGACCACGGGGAAGACCCAGGACTAGATGGAGAGATTATATCTCCACACTGGCCTGGGAACGCCTCGGGATCCTCCAGTCAGAGCTGGTTAATGTGGCCCGTAAAAAGGGAAGCTTGGGGTCCCCTGCTGGAGCTGTTGCCCCACGACCCGACCCCGGATAAGCGGTGGAAGATGGATGGATGGATACTCTGCCTCTCTGTGCTACGTAACGTTACTGTAAAACCTCACCTCAGTGAGTCCGCGACTTGCTATAAGTCGGTTTAGTTTATACGTAATTCAGCCCACTACGACGGTCTCGGAGCAATAGTACACGTAAAAATGGCCACCACCCTGACTGTCCTGCTATGTTGATTTGAATGGGAATGTCCATTCTACTCTTCTATTTCTATGGGTAGACCACTATTATCTTTACATAGCAAATAGTTGTTTGTTATTAATGCTGTGAATTCAGAATTTAGCACCTTTAAAGTAGCCTCTGCTACTGCTTCAGCTCATCTGCTGAACTTTTGACTATTTGTGAAATTCACACTGAAAAGCTGAGCTCTCACTGTGGAGTCTGTCCTCTCTCACTACGTTATCTGTCCAAATGCTTCGATCATTCTAACTCCAGAACTTGCCTAAGAATCATCACGTTTTCACGCTTACTTTAGTATCAGAGTAATTAAGTGATAGTCGTCTGTACGTCAATGGGTACACTGCAAACAGGAACTGCTAATGGCTAATTCGGCCAATTATTAACGGCTCCAGTTGGTGCAGTTGTCTCAATTTCGTCCACATTGTCCCTGTCTGACAAACAGTAATCCCCAGAAGTCCTTTAATGGTGTCTTCATAACAAAGTGGTGCCTGGCCCTCAATCTAATGTTCCCTCATATTATAATAAGACACATGAACCTGTAAATTAGTCTTTTTTGTTTGAATAATGCCGATCTTTTCTTCCCCTCAGAATGTCATCAACACATTCACACAGACAGCCAAACACTCACGCTGTAGTTTCTATGGGAATGTGAATGTGGGGAAGGACGTGAGCGTGGAAGAGCTGCAGCAAGCCTACCATGCAGTCATACTGGTGAGAGCATGGAAACACGCCGCTACGTCTGCTGCCAGTCAAACCACATTTAAATGAGAGTTGTTCTCATGACGTGTGTGTGTGTGCATCATGTCTTGTATATTTGACTGTAGAGTTACGGGGCAGAGGGAAACAGGAGCATGGGAGTGCCAGGAGAAGACTTGGCCGGTGTGTACTCTGCCAAAGACTTTGTGGGCTGGTACAACGGGCTGCCTAGCTGTCAAGAGGTAATGCCTTATAGACTGTCAACTAGCTACTGTTTCCAATCAATCACGTGGATGTTGGCATTTGTGAAAACAGTCAGCTCACAACATGTGGAAGATTATCAGATCTTTTACCTCTTTTCTACTATCTGTTCTACTCCTATATATCATCACATTTCTCTTTATTCTCTTTTCCACTCAGCTGAGTCCTGACCTGAGTTGTGAAACAGCAGTCATTTTGGGACAAGGCAACGTTGCATTGGATGTTGCCAGAGTCCTGTTGGCTCCCCTTGACATGTTAAAGGTGAGAAACACACAGCTTTGGTTATTTGAGATAAGAATATAGTGATGAACTAGAATTACTGTCTCGCGGTTGTATGCCTCCACCAACCAGTCCAGTCGCAGTTTGCATCCATGTCTGATCAAAATGTCATCACTTCATCATTTTATCTGATTAGACATTTGTGTGAAATTGTGACCTTGATCTT
Source organism: Sebastiscus albofasciatus (assembly GCA_916701655.1). Lineage (NCBI taxonomy): Eukaryota > Metazoa > Chordata > Actinopteri > Perciformes > Sebastidae > Sebastiscus > Sebastiscus albofasciatus. The sequence continues at coordinate 13,572 of CAKAOI010047393.1, forward strand.
TGACCGCCAAATTCAAGTCAGTTCATCCTCGAGTCCAAGTGGACGTTTGTGCCAAATTTTATTCTCCGGCCACGGCGGCGCTGCTGCGGAGGCATGAAAAGCAAAACAACCATACAGCATGTTTTATGTGTAAAGGTCACTCAAGGTCTACTTACTAGCTTTTTCAGGAACTTACAGCCACATCTCATGGTCTTACTCAGCAGTTGGATATATCTCAAGGGGGGTCGGGGGGGATGATATTCTCTATTAAATGTTTGTGATGTGGGCCTCAAACATGTCTCCCTAAAGTAAAATATAACATATGTCTGAAGACCCAAAACCTAAAATTGGAAGAAGTGAGGAACACTGACAGGTATCCATGTGTAAATAATAAAGATCCATGACGACATGTCTGCCTTGCACGTTTGACCCTCGGACTGTATATAAAGATGGATGACGCAAAGTGAAGCCAAAAATATCCCGTATACGAGAGCTGCCATCTGGAGATTTTTGCGTCATTTGGAGCCACAGTCTGCGTAGTAGTGATCGGGCGGTGGAGCCGCGGTATCGTTGTCACCTGCCTACCAGCTTGTCAGCGAGAGAGACGTCATGACTGCCAATCATGACGTCTCACCCCTTTTTTATATAGCGTCAAATAACTAATTAAAACCAAACTTATCAGAAAAATTAACACTTGAACACACATCAGCGTGATAAGAACTACCTGAAATAGCAAAAACCATCTTCGGGAAAAATGTATTTGATGTGTACTTTGACTTTTTAGTTTGGCCCATGTCCCATCCGCTAACATGGAGGGGGTGGGATTTGTGACCTATACTGCAGCCAGCCACCAGGAGGAAATCCAGATGTTTTGGCCTCACTTTAAGGCCCAGACACACCAACCCGACATCACAGAACTAGCGGCGACGAAGGCCGCCAGTTGCGTCGCCCCACGTCGCCTTTGTCTTGGCCAAAAAGTTGCACTCGAACACACCGCAAAGATGACAGCCGACGGCCAACTACCACGTACGTTCTGTGCCTCTGTGAGATGAAATAACTCTCCACACCAGCAGGTGGCGGTAGTCTGTATTCATCATTCAAAAAGGGAAACCAGGAGGCCGAGGACGACGGCTATACAAGCCATTGTTACGATACGTACATGAAATAAAGCGGTGTCTGCCGACCATTTTCACACCACTCTCACTCACCGCTTAGCTTCATTCCAGATGTTCATGTCGCTGTGAAAACATCCGTGTGTTGGAACGATCAGATGAGATGAAGATGAGAAATGTCCTCTTGACTTTATTCCTTTTCTCACATTCGTTTCTCTTCTCGTGCACTGATTTTTTTTAAGCTGAACCGCCAATCAGAGTGGCGGGCACCGCTTGCCGATTCAACACGCTGAATTGGCCAAAAAACCTCCGACACGGGCAGGCTACAGCCAACGGTGCGGGACACACTGCAAAAACTAGGCCGACAGACGCTCAGCTTGCCGACTGTCGGCTTGGTGTGTCGGCCTTTAGAGTAACAAGAGTAAGCTAGATTTTATAAATAACACAGCCCAGTGTTGTCAACTCTTTTCTAATAAAAGTAGCTAGCAAGAAAGTCGCCAAGAAAGTCGCCAAGTCGGACTGACAGCCGTCTCTTCAGGCCTCCGCTCAAAGCCACTCCCCCAAAATGATCATTTACAGTCCTGCGACAGCCACAGATATCTCTGATTTTTTTCTCTTTTTTTTGTCAGTGCATTTGATTTATTGATTGCAGTCGGGACTGTAATGAGAATTTCAACAAATATAACCAAAACTGTTTCTGAAATGTTTCTGAACCTGAGCTTTAACGAGAGTATTGCAGTGTTTTGTTTGGAATAAAAAGATTGAGCTCCAGTCCTTGTACAGACAAGACAAAGAGTGCCACCTACAAAACCTCCTCTTCATCAGAACTTGAAAACAACTTTACACCTCGCTCAGGAGGAAGATGTTGTTGTTGTTGTTGTTGTTGAAGAGACTGAAGTGGAAAGCATCTCCTGTTTTTCTGCAGAAGACTGACATCACCCAAACAGCTCTGGAAGCTCTGTCAGAGAGCCAGGTCCGCAGGGTACTGATAGTTGGCAGGAGAGGACCCATGCAGGTGGCTTTCACAATCAAGGTGCGTGAGAAAGTTTGTTAGAGAGAAGAATGAATGTGTTGCTGATATTAATATTCTAAATGAGTCCTGAAACCTGGAAATGAGTCAGCATATTAGCACTTTCGGTTCCCCCATCTCAAAGTTTATTTGAATGGGCTTTTGGTAAGAGGCCTGAAATTAAGTCTGTGGTTAACACAAGAGGTTAACACAAGCTGAAGAGATTTAATTCAATTCAATTCAATTCAATTTTATATAACGTCAAATCATAACAGAAGTTATCTTGAGACGCTTTATATATATATATATATATATAGAGAGAGAGAGAGAGAGATAGAGAGACACAGAGAGAGAGACAGAGAGAGAGACAGAGAGAGAGAGAGAGAGAGAGAGAGAGAGAATGCAGAGAATGCCGGGGACATTAAACGTTTTCAAGCCAAACAGAAACTCTTACTAGCGTAAGTTTGTAGCATTATTCTAGTTTCACATGATACCAGTATCTTCACTCTAGCTTTCCCAAGTTGCGTTAATGCGTTAAAGAAATTAATGCCCTTCGACAGCCCTAATAACAAGACCACTGCTTGTGTGTCTTCTTGCCCCGTCGGACTTCTTTGTAGAACAGTAGCAATGTGATCCCATATCTCAGCATGTGCAGGTGGTCAGTCCAGTGTTGCTATAACCAATAGAAATTAAAGCAAAAACTGAAAATAAGATCCAAGTTGTGGCAAATCAGACTTATCCTTTGAACTCACTTACAGAGAGAGACACGATGCTCCAGCTTTAAATGATTTTCTAGTGCGGCCCCAGTCATCCGTGCTGTGTCCTTCTCGTCCACAGGAGGTCAGAGAGATGGTGAACCTGCCCAACGCCAGACCTCAGATGGTGGCGGCTGATTTTGAGGGTGTCGCAGAGGCTCTCAAAGGTAAGACATGAAAGTTTATCTTAATATTTTCCCTCTTTTTGAGGATGGTACTTCCTTTTTATCGCCTCATCCGTCTGCTCTATTCTAGTACTAGGTACTGTAAGTATGGAGGGATAAGAATGAGGATATTTCACATTTTAAACGGTAACTTTGGTATTTTCCCATGTATTTGTGTCTAACTGACTAATAGGGACAACAACTTCTGAAACTGGTCCAGTGCTGAGGGGGAGCACTGTAGACAGCAGCTGCTCACGGACTACAATATGGTGCTATTGGGGCAAGCTGGCACCGTCATTTACATCCACTAAAAGTGCTTGTTTTTGCCATGACAGGCTCTGATTGTTATTATAAGTGTCTGACATTACATAAAGAGTCTCACTGAAGGAGAAGTCTCATTCTGAAATCTGGCGAGGTGTTGTTGGTAGACAACGGTGCAATGGTGGAATACATCCACTATTGCTGTGTTGGAGTACAGAAAGCGTATCTTAGTGTTATCTAAAAGATTTTCAATGTCAAGGCTGAATATTTAGATGATTTCCACAATGTGGATGAGGTCTTTGAATTCGATGGCCTCCTGTATTTATTTGAGCCAGAGTATACGGATATTCAGATTTCACAACGGGACTTCTCCTTGAGCGGGACTTTGACACAACAACAAACAGACCGGATCATGAGAAAGGTAAGAAATAGGTTTTATCTCTCTGTAGGGTCCTTTCCATAATGTTGCCAGACACTATAATACCAATCTGAGCCTGTCAGTGGCAAAAACCAGCACTTTTAGTGGATGTAACGGTACATTGACGCTGCTCACTTGCCCTCGCAGCTCATTACAGCTCTCTCCCTCAATACTGGACCAGTTTCAGAGAGTGTTGTCCTTATTAGTCACTTAGACCAGGGGTTCTCAAAGTTTTTGGGGCCAGGACCCCCTCATAATCATAACACCGATTCAGCATATGCTTAGCCTAATACCATTTGTATTCTTAGATGCCATTGGAACTATTTGTATACTTAATCTATTCAACCTAAATACTTCCGACCTGTTTGATAGTGATAAACAGAAACACATTTCAATTTGAATCATGTTAACACCACTTTGTTTTGCCCTGATATTCCGGGTGCTTTGTAATCAGATGTCACTTTAGCTCTGCTGGGTCCATGGCTTTGTTCGCCAGCACCTGAAGACACACGACACATTTGGTCTCCCGACGCTGTCGCTCGATATAACTGTCGTCATATTTTCTCAATGTAGCTAATTTGGGCTTAGCGTCACTGACAATGTGGGCTGACTCAAATATTTCTCCATGCTCGCCAGCTAGCTAGGTGGCTAATAAGCTAAGCTAAGCAGCAGCAGGAACGGTTCGTTGAGCCCTGAGTGAAGTGACTGATTCATGACAGATTGACGTAATGTGTCACAATCATATCAGTGTTTCTATTGGCGCAAAGCTAACGTGGGTGGGAGTAATGGACAAAATATGCTTGTTTTATTGCCGCAAATGGTCCCCATCGGTAGATATGCACTTTTTAATGCACAGTTTAATAATTTATAGTAAATTATTTTGCGGCCCCCCTGACAGAGTGCCACGGACCCCACTTTGAGAATCACTGACTTAGACACAAAAACATGGGTAAAAACAGTTCAGGTTGAAAAATACCAAAGTTCCCCTTTAAGTTCCCCTTTTATATTATACAATAAAACAAAATAAGAGAAGTGAAAGTTTTTTTTCTTTTACCAAACTAGCAGTACAAAACATGTTGAAAGTATGAGTTCAAAAGAAATACGTCTTAGACTAATGCAGATTGTTGAAAATGTCACAAGGAAGTAAGAAATGTATGCTGTGGTTAACAGCCACCCGCAACATAACCCGGCTGAAACCTATAGGCCATATACAGTGAGGCGAATGGAAACTGTCAACCAGTAAATATAGCTGCTGCTAGATGTTCTGTGTGAGAAACCATATGCTGTTATCATCCTTTTGGCCGGCCTTCATCCTTGCTGGAGTAATGACATTGGACTGGTTGACGCTGCTGCATGTCCAGGCTGATAACAGTCTCCTCGTCTCTGTTCATGACTCATTCTGAGAACCTTGATCTCATCTCGGTCGAACTAGATAAGCAGCGTGTGAAGGATGTGTCTTGTTTTCACTTCTGCTAAACTTGGCAGTGATAATATTAACAGCGCAGCAGTGGTGACTGGTTTTAGGTTCAATGGCACGCACTTACAGGAAATGTATGACGACCAGTTGTCTGTACTGCAGGATGGTACTTCTGTGTTTTTGAGAACTGGTATTTCTCAGACGCACCTACACACTTTCCATATTTACCAAAAAAGGCAGAGAAAGCATGATCATACATGCGTTTACGGTATACTCTGCACACATACGCAGAAGAAAACACTCATATGCACACCCACACACATGCGTATGTATACTAGTGTTCATTTTACCAACGAGTCTTTAGATTTAGTCTCTGTCCTGAGATCAGAAGTCTCCTGTGTGTCAAAATATTTTAGTCTTGTCTTAATGAAAAAGAGACAAAATCAACATTCTGGTCTCTGTTCTATACATATTTTAGTCATTAAAGGCAGGATAGGTGATCTTGAGAAACCAGCAAGAGTACACTAGATTTTTAAATATGATCCAGCTGAAAAACCCAGCTCAGTTTCAGCAGTAGCTCCAAAAGTCCCTAAATCTAGAGAGAAAGTCTCCAAGTCGGCAACTCTGACAGTCCCTTGCTTTAGCTCTCCCTCTAAAGCCACTCCCCCCAAATCATCAGTATGAACATAAACATATCATGATGAGTGTGAATGGCGAACATGGCTATAGTTAGTACTCACAGCTGTCCCGCTAGCAGATTGTGGAAGACTCTGGTGATGCGCAATGGGTGCACACAGGTTGACAGACAGGTGCCCTGTCCAGTCATTACAGTCGGTCCGAATGAAATGATTGGATGGGTTTATTAGAGTCCTGATAATAGACGGCCACAGATACATGATTTTCTTTCCTTTTGTTGTCAGAGCATTGGATTTATTGATTGCTGTCGGGATGTAATGAGAATTTCAACTAATGTAACAAAAAATGCATGTAAACTCTTTACCAACCCTACCTTTAATAAATTAGCCAACAAAACCATTTTAAGGCCTTTACACACCGGGGGCGGGACGAATTAAGAACACGAAAATGCGAAATTCTCGCCTGCGAATATTACATATCCAGGGCTTTTATTGTGAAAGGTAAAAATGGATCTGGTCTGCTCGGCCTACAGGTTGAAAGGAGTAACAAAGTTTGCCATCTTGGTTCGGACTACAGAGCCTCCGTGTTGTTGTTTCATAAATATAGGCGCAACTCAACCAGTTCTGCGCAACGTGATCGGTTGATGCCTTTATTTGCGGAGTGAAAGCTCAGAGAAATCGATAGCTTTTTCGCTGCTTAATATTTGTGTGAAAGTACAAAAAAACAACGGTTTGAAAAAATAGATTGACGTACAAATTATTTGCATAGAAAAAAACACCCCCGGTGTGTAAAGGCCTTTAGTCTAGGCATTTGAATCTAATACAAGCAAACAAAAAGGTAAAACTGGTGCTAACAATTGGCCCAATTTCTTTATTTTTAAGTTTCAAACAATACTCACATACCGGTATGTACATTACTGGAGTTACTGGTCGCTGTGATTGTTCCTGCTGTCCACACTGGCCATGAGGAGATCAGACACAAAGGCCCTGTTCACACCTGGTATTAACATGCGCGCTGAGTGATCCGATCACAAGTGGACAGCTGTAAGTCCGTCTGTTCACACCTGGTGTTAAAATGCGTCTCCACATGCGTCTCCAGTGGCCCCTTGTGATCCGATCTCACTTCCCCGCTCTTTATGCAAATAAACACGTAGTAAACACACGGCTAATACAGCAGACGTTGAGACGTAATATTACATGAATGTCAGTAGTAATATCCTACATATTCCTGAATTCGGGTACATTTTAATAACATCAAAATAAAAGGTTATGGTTGGTAAGGTTAAGGATTGTAACCACTTTAAATGTAAGAACAAAACAAAGCGGACAGACGCTCATTCTAAGCGTAAGTATCTGTGCCGTGCCAGATTTGCCGAGGCCCAGGAAGCGTCTTACGGAGCTGATGTTGAAGACGGCCCTGGAGATTCCGGGAGAGAAGGAGCGGGAGAGGCGAAACGAGGCCTCCCACATCTGGGGCCTTCGGTTCTTCCGGAGCCCCGTTGAAATCCTGGCCGACCCCGACCGCAACCGGACAGCTGGCATCCGGCTGGCGGTCAACAGGCTGGAGGTAAAACAGTTTTAAAAATCCACCTGCAAAACTGCTTCATACATTGGCGTGGTTAAAGTTGACTCGGTTTGTATGAGCAGGGCTCAGGAGAGGCAGCTCGGGCAGTGCTCACTGGAGAGGTGGAGGACGTGACCTGTGGCCTGGTCGTCAGCAGCATCGGCTACAAGAGCCTCCCCATCGATCTATCGGTGCCGTTTGACTCCCGCAAAGCCATCGTTCCGAACAGCATGGGCCGTGTTCAACAAGCCGCAGGTACTCACTAAATACCATACAGATCAAGAACACTTGACTAAAGTACATCCTTTTTAAGAAAAACTGAAAACATGTAGTGAATCCATCTCTCTTTCTAGGTCTGTATTGTAGCGGCTGGCTGAAAACAGGCCCCACTGGGGTGATAGCCACCACCATGAACAATAGTTTTGACACCGCACGATCCGTGATGGAGGACCTGGACGCGGGAGTGTTGGACGTATCTGCTGCCAAGTCTGGTTCCCAAAGCATCAGTGCTCTGCTGGAGAAGAAAGGTACTCTACTGTCCCTTTGGTTGTTTCACTACTTCCTGTTAAGCCCTGTTATCTGACCTGGAAGTTTATAGAACCACTAGACAAAAGGCTTTTACACACCGGGAGCGCTTTTTTTATGTGTGATTAATTTGCACGTCAATATATTTTTTCGAACTGTTACTGAGTACTTTCACGCAGAATGCAAATATTATGTAGCGGAAAAGCGACAGCCTCGTTGTGTATACTCACACTCACGCAACCGTGATGTAGTTTATTTATAGCCCAACGTTAGCTTTTGACTTCTGGCGATTGCATTCACGCATCAAAAAATTCTAAAAGTGGTGTTCATTTGTGAAGATGATCTTGCTGAACTGTTATTATCATAAACGTTTGTTTGTCACAGAGATTATTTTCTGTAATAATCCAAAAACCTGATGGAAAAATCACATTGGCTTTTTTTGTCGAGGGAACCAGGCAGATGCTAACTTCCTGGTTGGCCTACAGAAATACGTCATCCCTGGAGCACTCTATTTCTGTTCCTGCGTGCCTTCGCTAAGCCTCTCCCCCCGTGGTTACTGTTGCTAGGACTGTCAAGCTTTCGCGCCAGGCATGTCAATATGGCGTCTTCAACAATATCAGTGAAAAATATTCCAACAGAAATAATGGCAGATTTCTGGAATAATAGTTCTGAAATATCAGAGAGAAGTAGACAGAAAGGACTTGAATACGCATTTGAGAGCTGCATTCACAATGTAGACTAATAAAACCTCAAAAACAAAGTATCCGTAGATTTACAGACGTCTCTTTCCCAACGTAAGTCGTGGGAAGTCTATGGGAAAAAGTCTTTTTGGGCCCAATGGGGTCACGTGACGGACATGGAAGTTGTAGTACTGTCGTTTGGCATTTACTAAAATTTGCTTCAAAGCCCGGCGCTCTTCCTGGGGGATTGAGTCGGACGCGTCGTGTTGAACACTTGCATAAAGGACTGTTCCTCGCCTTTTCATTTGAAAGAGCAAATGATGAAGCTCATTGCTCGGACTCGGCCGACCAATCGGGTAACTTCATCACTCTGTCACTCAGTGACAGACTTTTGCGTTTTCTCACCTGTAGGAGTGAAACCAGTGACTTTCTCAGACTGGGAGAAGATTGACAGCGTGGAGATGACTAGAGGTGAAGCTGCTGGGAAACCCAGAGAGAAACTACTGACCGTGGAGGAAATGCTGCAGGTGGCTCGGAAATAACTGAAGACAAGAAGCTGTTAACAGGGAAACACTGCACACTGAGGAACTGTTAAAGTATGAAATAACAGCATACTGATGGGGATCAATGACTGACACAATGGGCACAGGAGAGAAATGGCATCGTGAAGCACTCAACGTGGACTTAAAGGCTAGTAGGTATATTTTAGTTTCGTCTTTGTCTCATTTGTCACACCTCAATCAACAGTATCTTCAATCCAAAGCACTAAAAGAATGAGCTGTGGTTTCTTGTTGCATTAACCTCAAAAAGCTGGACTCTCTATTGGATGCTATTAATAATGATCTTATTGTGTTTTGTTATATACTGTATGTATGTTAAAGAGTAAAAATTATATGGTGGCTGAATTATGTTTTTACACTTTTTGCACTTCATATACTGACATTTACCATCTGGAAAAAATTTTTATGCAAAATAAAATGTGACTTATATGCTTTTTTTCCTGTCTTGGAGTAGCATTGTCTACTGCTGCATTCTAAATATGTACTACTATGTCAGCCTAGATGTCCTACATGGTGGGTTGTAAGATAATACGTTGTTCTGGATCATAGAGAATCTTTAAAAGTAAACAGTATCTATTACAGTGAAGCTTGGACTGTCTAGTTTAAACATTGTGTGAGGAGTTACATATTGAAATACTGAGCTCCACCGGGTTTAATGGAGTTAAAATCCTCTTTTTCATAAATCTCCAAAAGTAGACTTTTTTTTCCCCGACAGATTATACTATAACTTTTTTTGTTGTACTTTTTTCAACATACGTTGTTTTTTTTTGACATACTATACTATGACTTTTTTCAACATACTACAGGCGTAGTGGGCCCCTACTGACCCAAATCTATGAGGCTTATAGCGAGTGATAATGCACATTTAATGAGGTGACAGTCAAATCGGTTAGTTTTGTGAATTAACAGCAGCACAAATGTAAAAAAAACCTGAAAAGGTTTGAACTCTACAGGAGGCAACAATGACATCATCCACAGAGATGAGACAACACTTTGTCATATTTTATTATTTAACATGTGACATGTATGTTTTATCTTGTAAAACAAAGAAAAACAACAACACATAACTTAAAAAAAAACACTTGTGGAACAGGAATAAAGTGATAATACACACATGAAATCATCTCGTACCATTAAAAAATAATTCTTCACTGGGGTGGGTAAACCCTTAAACACTGGGCTGGTAGTTGCACACATATGCAGACACTCACTGTCAGGTTGTTGTTATTAAAAGGAAACACACAGCAGCATTGCTTCCACTAACTGCTGAGATAAGACGATCACACTTTTGCATAGTAATCATGTTACGTGTTTGAGAACACATCGTCGTCTTTCAGCGAGGAACAGCGGAGGCAACTTCATGTTTCATGTTTGGACAGTTTAAATTTGGACTCCTCAAAATGAACATTGAGCATCCACAGGTTCAGTTCAGGAGTTCCAGTTTTGCGAAAAGCTTCTTATATGTTTCCTCAGTGGCTTATTGCTCTGTAAATTCATACAAGTAGTTGCACTTGCTACAGACTTCTTAATTTCTCAGAACAGCTGGCAGATCAGGCGACTTCCTGACCTTGTACCAGCGTCAGCCGTTACCCACAGCTGATTGACATCACTGCTTCAGTCTGCATCAAATGTTTTTCTGGACTCCGGACCCTTATGTGTCCTCAGGCTCAGCTTTGGCACAAGGAGATCCACCGATTTTAAATACAGCCATCACCGCCCCACTGTGGCCTAATGGAAGAATTGCACCTGTCCAGATACCACTTGCTGGTGCAGTGCAGCGTGGTCTCTTGGCTTGTCCTTCTTGGTGCCAGCATGAATGATGAGATGGTCCAAGTAGAATCAGAATCAACCAGAGGTAGCCCCCATTCAGCTTCCATCAGGTCTTAAAAGTAAAAAACAGCCCTGGTTCTCCTCACCACTGCATGTGTGGGGGCTGCGTGTGGACCTGACTCCTGTACTGGGTGTGCAGGAGTGTGCCGGCCTGCGGGGAGTCCTGGCCCTGCAGCCAGTCTTGATAGAGGGTGTGCAGGGTGGGGTTGACCTCCGGGAGACGGACCGGCAGGCTGCTGTAGGCCTCCTCCATCTGCTGGACCAGGACTTTATCCACCCGGCCTCCCGCGTCGCTCTCTACCTGACCGTGGCCGCTCAAGCACCCTGTCACATGGGAGACACAGGAAGAAGGGCTTACACCAGCAGATCCCAGGTGAAAGGGAGGATTTCATGTAACGTTTATAAGCAATATTTAAAAAAAATCATGTTGGTAGTTTGTTGTGTTACCTCCTGGGCAGGACAGCACCTCCACCAGCTGGTAAGGCACACGTCCCTTTCTCATCCGGTGAACCAGCGTCTGGATGTTCCTGAAGCCGTAGACGGCGGCGAACTGAAGCAGAGTTTCCCCGTCCCGCTCCAGAGTCACTTCCTGGAAGTCCCGGTTCCTAGAAAACCAACATGGTGCACATTAGAGGAGGCTTTTCAGACAAAGACAAACAATTGGCATTTCTCTAAAAGCCGGGTTTCCACCGAGAAGTTCCAGGTCATTTTAGTCCCGGGACTACTTTTCAAGGAACTAAAAATCTCTTCTACCGCTCGACCTCTCAGTTCGCTCACACCATCTCTCTCGCTCTTTTTCCCTCTGTCTTTTTTTAAATGGGTTGTGAAGCCGACAGCAGAGCCGAACTTTACATTTGATGTTATCAAACAAAGAGAAATGTTCTCCCCTCGTCCTAAAATGGTCCGAAATCGATCCTAGAGTACTTCCTTGTTTTATGAATGAAGCGGTACGAGTTGAAGCAGCGGTGCTGTGTGTGTTTCACAAGTCAACAACGGTCATCCCTGAAAACCCCACCCCTGGAAGTTCCTGTGCTTTCAGAAAGTACTAACCCAGGGCCCTTTTCGGGGGGTAAAAAAAAACCCGGAACTAAATTTAGGAACTGGTCCCTGTGGTCGGGACGCAAAAGATTCCTAGTTCCAGGGGAAAGTTCCTGCGGCAAAAACAGCACCTAAAAACAGTGTGGTATGGATGTATGGACTGTAGAGTACATGAGTATATTCCAGCAGAATAAGTCCCAGGGTCCCAGTGTGTCTCACCTGAGGGTCTTGTACGTGATCTCATGGACGTCCAGACCGAAGAGCTCTTTGGCAGCGTGTTTGAAGACGTGTTCCAGGAAGCCTTCGGAACCTCGGCCCTCGTGCCTCACCAGCGCCACGTCTCCAGCCTCTCCCAGCCTGCAGTCACAACACAGCTCACTCTGACAACAGCTTCCAGAACCACTCAGTGAAGACATGCAAATGTGAGTTGGATGCTATTTTAAACAACATGTAGGGTGGATGGACAACATCATGTGCAGTAGCAAAGTATTATAGTATTCACAGACTTGTGTTTGTTATTTAAACTAACAAATCACTTGCAATAGCAATTTTGAAACAACAGCATGTATATATTATCTTTCTATAGTCAAACATAAGTCTAACTGCACTATTTGGATATTAGCACAATACCAATCAGAGTGCCTGTATACAGTAACAACTGGCCTGTGAAAGTATAGTAAGAGCTACTGAAGGCCAGAGTCAACTCTATCAAATGTTTCAACAAACGAACTACGCTACTTAGAATATGGTTTCTCTGATACTTATCCAGACTTGCTGACTGCATCACGGTAGCTCCAATATGTTTATTCTTTTCTCTCCAAAGATAACTGATAAGGATGATAACTAGTCCAACTACTCACACATGGTCCAGTGGAACTGAGTCCAGCTCCTCCACTGCAACCTTCCTCTGCTCCATCAGGTAATGGATCTCCCCTGAAACATCAAACATCACTGCTGTTAAAGGATGTTGCTGTTATGATCAACTACTATGACTGAGATTGGAGCAACAGGACCGGAAGAAAACAAAAATATTTGTCATATAGTGTGACGTACGTGCAAATAGAATTCTGCATGTTTACAGTCGATCTCTACTGCTGAACTAGCAAATAAAATACAATAAAAAAGGTAGTTTGAAACCCAGAAGGTTTTCATTTCTGGACCCGATGTGAGGTAACAAACAGCCACAACAATTCTGTTCTCTAGTTGTATGGCTGAGAAACAGAAGCTGATTTCTTTTTTCTGTGAGGAAAAGTAAAGGTGAAGGCTCTATGATGTCTGCTAGTATAAGACTGTACTTGATGCTAAGACTTGATTAGGATTGAATATAATCATCATCTTCCTACTGGGGTCGGACACACCAACACACACAGCTCTGGATAATAAAAGCTATATTTAACATAAGTTAGGGGTCAAAACAAACTCTTCATAGACATTTGGAAATCTGATTTGTCCCGAGGCAGCGGTTGTGTAAGATAAAGAGGAGGACTGAACCTGAGGTGAGGACACAGTCCACGTCTCTGGTCTCCAGCAGGCTGTTGTAGAACTCCTCTCTGACCGCCTCCAGCTTCTTATCAAAGCAGGGAGCCACCAACACGTGGTAGACTTTCTCTGGACTCAGCTTCTGCTTGGACACGGGGCAGAAAGGAAAAACAACATGTGAGAGGTAGATTCTTTTTGGTGTATGAAGCATTTTACACAACATCTTCTATAGGCTCAGAATGCCTTAGTTTTCTTCTGACTCATATGAATAACAGAAGATCTGTTACACCAGGGGTCAGCAACCTTGTTCTTGTTAATCAGTGTGACATATTAACAGTAAAGTTAATGTTAAGTTGTATTATGACATCAGGTCAAAATTTAAATCTCCCACAGATCTGTAATTGTATTCTGAGTTGAAATCTTTAACCGTATCAAACTTCCACCAATCTGGTTCATCAGCAATAAACTTACATTTATTTGCGAAGAAAGCAACAAGTACTGGCCAATCAGAGGCAGAGTAGGGCGGGTCTTTGCAGAATGCAGTGGGGAAAAAAGTCAAGACTGAATCAATCTACTGTAAAGAACAGGCTGCGCAACTGCCAATGGCTGTGAAAGAGGTCATTTGGCATGCGGATGAGAGGGCACTTCAGCATTTCCAAAAAAAGTTCTTATTGCTAGTGTGTCATTGGTTAAGTTACCATCGTTGGCATGTGTGCCGAAGGTTGCCTTCCCCTCTGTGTTACACCATTACCAGATTACTATTAGAGTTATACACCATTGTATAGGGTGTTCTGCGTTATGAATATTCCACTGACAGCGTTCAGCTTTAACTAGTGTATCACCACCTGTGACAGCCAACTGGCAAACAACTCTTGTACCCTTTATTTAGTTGACATCTGGACTGTTACGCTACGACACAACTCAGAATACTGGAAATGATTCAAACCAAGGTCATAGGTAAGAGGCTTCTGTATTTTAAGTGATACTGGACTCAGTATTTCTGCTCTGCACTCAGTTGATGTGAGGCTACTGGGTCTCAGTGATGAACTGAAACGTTGCTGATCTGAAATAACAGATCTATCTCAGATGAAGGTTGATGCTCTTATTGGTACAGACTGCACACCTTTTTTTAAATCCTCCAGCGTTTACCAATTCTGCAACTGTATCAACAGCTGTTGTCAATAATGTGTGACAGTTACCGCTGGTAAACTGAACGCATGCTCACCTGCTGCTTGGAGAAGTAGTCTTTGACCAGACAGCCCATGATCTGCTGAGGAGACCTGGCTGTGCAGATGTGAGGAGTGACCAGACTGCCCAGGACACGCTCTGAATAACGGATCCACCCTGAAAATCACCATCAATAAACAATCATTTAGCTGAAACAATCAAATAATTGATTAGTCAGTCAAGCTACAGACAATTTAAATCACTTATTAAGCAAAAACCAAATCAAAATGCCCCAAATTCTCAGCTGACAGCTCCTCAATTGTAAAGATTTACTGCCTGTCTCTTGTTTTATATAATCAGAAATGTAATACATCTCTGGCTGCTGGATTGTTAGTCGGGGCAAAACAAGACATCTTGAGACGGCTTTGGCTCTGGGAAAAATGTGCATTTTTAACAGTTTTCTGATATCGTGAAGACTAAACAATGAATCAATTAGTCCAAAAATAATCAACAGATGAATCGACAATAATGGCAGAATTCTCTCAAATTAATTAATTTTCATAAACATTTCTAATGATCCCACTTCCTCAGCAATTTCCTTGTCTGGAGTCGAACACTTCATGACCGGTGTCAATCCTACAAGCCGAATAAATGAAGTCTATGTATATTTTCCCTGAGAGAAGAGGCAAAGTCTTTAAAGAGATACTTCAGGTGTTCTGAAGTGGGGTTGTATGAGGTACTTATCTACAGTTAGTGTATTACCTACAGTAGATGGCGGTCGGCACGCACCCAGTTTGGAGAAACAGACAGGAGTACCGACACCGGAGCAAAGCAATTGTGCCGACCATCATCTACTGTAGGTACTACACTGACTATGGATAAGTACCTCACTGCAATACACCCAAACTATGACTTCAACCCTTGCTGTTCCTATCTCTGATGAAGGGAGTGGTGAAAGAGGAGCTGTCTATCTTTCCCCACCAGCACACCACCGCTATCTCTACTTCTAAAAACAAGCTCCATCTCCCTATATTCAGCACACGGCATGCAAATTCACAGCCTGAGGAGCAGCAGGAGAAAGAGGCAAAAAGATGAAAATTGAGGCAAATATTAGGTTGGTTCAGTTGGCTAGAAAATTAGTCTGGCAGGTGGGGAATAAAAAAAGTCAAAAAGAGGGAGAGGAGAATGAGAGAAGGAGTGTGGACTGGAGGAAGGGAGTTTTACCTGGGCAGGAGGAGGTGAACATGGGCAGGGCGTGGGAGTCGTGGTGCCTCCTGCGAAACCTCTGAATAAACTCCTTCTGACTCTCCAAGATGCTGAAGCCCGCCGCCAGAGTGGTGTCAAACACATACTGCACTCCTGCAAGGAAAACCACCAGAGGGATGAGGACAGAGATGAGAGACACAGGAAGAGACAGGAGTGGCTGATGGATACTGACGAGAGGGTGGAAGTTTCTACACACCAGTCATGAAGAAATGGTTTCAGGAAGCTACATGTATGACTATGTAAAAGGTGCTATTGATAACATTCAGCCACTAGACGTCACATTCTCCCTCCCCCGTTCCATTAGCATTTACTTCACAACAAATTGTTGCCAGGCTCTTACCGTCAATCTCAGCCATAATAATTATTTTCAAGAAAATCCATACTTTTATTCGGCACCTTTCTAAAGGCTCTGTATTATTTATTTTAAAATATCCGTCTACATAACAAACAGCGTATTGAAGATCAATTTAACAACAACAACCCCTGCAGCATGTGGAACCGTATCAAGGCCAATCTGCTGCCCAGTGACGACGCCACACAGCCTGATGTCCTGAACCAGTTCTTTGCCCGCTTTGACACTCAGGGAGAGAGGTCTGTGTCTGCTCGACCCATCAACCCACCTGCAGGAGAGTCGACACTGGTTCTACAGCACCACCAGGTGAGGACCACCCTGAAGATGGTTAACGCAAGAAAGGCGGCAGGCCCGGACAGAGTGCCCAGCCCGGTACCTTTCATTACAACAAGCTGCTGTTCCAACATGCCTTAGATCCTCCACCATCATCCCCGTGCCCAGAAAAGTCCTCTGTGAAGTGTCTGAATGACTATCTTCCAGTGGCACTGACACCCATAGCCACGAAACGCTTTGAGAAACTCGTGCTTTCACACATCAGAACCATCATCCCAACCGATCTGAATCAGCACCAGTTTGCTTACTGGGCAAATCGCTCCAACATAGGATGCCATCACAACAGCTCTCCACACCACTCTGACACACTTAGAGGAACAAAACAGTTATGTAAGGATGCTATTTGTGGACGTTAGATCCACATTTAACACTGTAACCCCCCCACAAACTGGTCAGCAAACTGGACAACCTGGGCCTTTGTTCTCCGCTGTGCTCACAGGTAATCAGTCCTCCTCCACCCCCTCATCCACACCTAAAACTCCATAATTAAATTCGCAGACGACACCACAGGACTTGGGCTGATTTCAGAGGTGGAACACCTGACTGAGTGGTGTAAGGACAACAACCCGGTCCTTAACACCTCTAAGACAAAGGAGATGATTATTGACTTCAGGACAACAAAAGGAGAAAGTCCACCTCCCCCTCCACATACATGGAGAGGCAGCACCTAAAGTTCCTTGGAGTTAAAGGCCCAGTTCAGCCCTGGCATTATCATGAGTCCTGGGTGATCCGATCACAAGTGGACAGCTTTAAGTACGTCTGTTCACACCTGGTGTTAGAATGCATCTGCACATGCAGGGGATATATGAGAGAGAGAGAGAGAGAGAGAGAGAGAGAGAGAGAGAGAGAGAGAGAGAGAGAGAGAGAGAGAGAGAGTCAGCTCTGTGGAAAGTACCAGAACAAAAACACTGACACATCTCCGACAATATGAGAGTCTGTCAATATGTAGCCTATAAATAAGATCTATCGTACTATAATACAGTTGTACAGACACAAAACAGGAGAGCACAGAGGCCGCGAGGCAGACAAGCGCTCTCGTCTGCCTGTCTGTTCATCTGAGGAGCGCAGTGAGACCCGCAGATCCCAGCTGGACGTCAGATGAGTAGGTGGTCCTTAATGTGGCCCAGGACACATTCACTACACACTGCTAAAAGAATGTGGTCATATGTGGCCCAGACCAGCTCTGAATGTGGTCTGAAAGATCAGATCTCAATGCGTCTTGATTGCGTTCACACCTGTACTCTTGTTAATACCAGGTCTGTACAGAGCCCAAATGTCAAAACAGCTGACATGGACCTCCATGGACCTGCTGGATGCTGCAAAGCTGACGCTACACTGAATTGCAGTCACTTCACAGGGAAAACACATCACAAGACCTCCAATAACATAAAAGAGAACTTGAATACTGTGTTAAGATGTTTTTGTGAGAGTAAAACAGTGATACATGAATCAACTTGCTTACCTAAACTCTTGAGGAAGCCACAGAGTTTGTGTGCAGCCTCGGTGACGTCCATGCCAAACTTGACGGCAAAGAAAGGCAGAGACTGCGGACACACCGACGCTACCAGGACCTTGTGCTTCGACACGTCACACTTCTGATGGGGACAGAGAGAGACAATGGGAACTACGTGAGGTATTGCTCAAACAGCAAAAAGACACCTCACTGACTTTCTCAGGTTTCTGTTTGGTTACGCATTGTTTTACCTTATTGAGTGCCAGAACCCGCTCCACTTCCTCCAGGCTCTGCTGAGAGATCTTCAGGCTCTCCTCCTCTGATAGGCAGCCGTCACAGGACAGGCAGGCGCTCAGCAGCAACTGGGATCCGTCATTTACCTTAAGGGGGAAAAAGAGAGGAGTGTGTTAGGTGGGTTTTAAAAGAAACACATTTGATATTTTAAAGGAGTGCTCCTGCGATTTAGTTAAGTAGACTTCCGTAAAAAGTCCACTACTCACAAGAGATAGATTTAAAAATATAATGGTCAAAGCAAAAGAAATCAAGCTGTTGTCTCAAGCCTGATGTTGTCTCACACATAATAGATAATCCCAGTCACTTCTACACAGTGAGGCATACAGCTTTTTAATTAAACACTGGTATCAGATCGGTACTTGGTATCGGCCGACACCCAAAGCCCAGGTATCGATATCGGGACTGAAAAAGTTGGATCGGTGTTAAGTGTTAAAAGTGTTAAAACTACTCAGGGTTATTTTTCAGACTTTAGAAAGCTCCAGAAAACATTTTACAACGGTTTCCGCAGTCTGAGTAGCCCTCTTTGTGATGAGTAAACTGATTTTAATGTATGAAATAGGTGGAGTGCCCCTCAAAAAAACAAACGATACAACAAATTATATCAGTGCGTAAACAGACGTTACCTGTCCATTGACTTCCTCTGTCTCCTGGTGGGAGTTGGCTCCATCATCACTCTGTTTCTTGTTGCACTGTGTGTGGAAGATCAATACATATTAAACTCGTGATTGGACAGCAGGACAAAAGTGTTTTAAATTCAGCATGCACTTAATGTTGACCGATATATATAAAACCAGAAATTCACCTGTTTGGTGCAGTTCTCACACTTCTCCTTGCGCTTTGGTATGTTGACCTCCGACATTTTCCTTGGCGGTAATCTGTAAATTGAGATTTTACCATTCACCATTAGCTTCCCCAGTGTTGATCATCTCCCCTACAGCAGCACTGGTATGATGACTGTGTGGCTGCAACCTGCTGCTGTGTCAGGTTTAGTCAACTCCACCCTCTGAGTGTCCTATCACAGGCTGCCCTCTTATCAGAAACACAACAACAGCTCTAGAATGGTGGGAAATTGGCTATGAACACAAACTAGTATATCCTGTCATTAACATTTAAATGCCTCACGTTAATTACATACACAGTGCCAACAAAAACAGCCATACACATCATTATCCCCAGCCAACATGGTTATGTGGGCCCCACATGGTTATGCTGAGGGTACCTGGGTACCAAGTGGGTGTGGGCCCAAAATAGGCATCTTATCTGGGGCCCACTTGGGTCAACTAATGTGGGTTCTAGATGGGTCACTAATGGGAAATTAGAGATGGGTTCTGGTTTAAGTTGCCCAGATTGGGCCCATATTACACCCAATGTACTCCTGCATGAAACCCACGAGGGTAATTGACATAGGGCCAACATGGAAACTGTGGACAAACCCACTTACAACCCATATTTCAGCCCATTTAGTCCCCATGTAGTACCCACATAGTAAAATACGAAAAATGTAGACTTTTAAGTGAATATTTTATCATATCTAGCGATATTTTCAGCCCCGACTGGCTAAAAATATATAATTTCTTAGACACCTGAACGCAACGTACGTCGATTTGTATGTGAGCTTTAACTTTACGTTATTGTGTCACTCCAGGCCTTTCTTCTTCTGACAGGTAATTTAGTCTCTGTGTTTGTTCTACTGTGTTGGTTTAACAGTGTGACAGCAGGCTAACATTGTGCTAACATGTGCTAACATTACAAGGTCAAATCTTAAGGTAACTCACCGGATTTCACTGTTTTGTCAGAGACAAAGACATGGAAGACATGCAGAGGACATTCAGAGGAGCAGCAGACCAGCAGCACTGGTACAGGTGAGCTCAGCAATGACTCAGCACTTTCTCTAGTTTAAAGTCTAGTCGTCTGTTCTGTGTGTGTGTGTGTGTGTGTTTGTGTGTGTGTGTGTGTGTGTGGGGAGGGTGTTATCACCGCCACTGCTCGCTTGAACCCGGGCCGTTATTTCATAACACCGGTTCACCTACTGAAGCTCTCAGAGGCAGAGGAGCTGCTAGTGTTCAAGCCAGTCATGTTGTGAACCCGGTGAGTGGAGTACGCATGCGCAAATGGAGTAGGGATGTGTTGGTCACGAACGAGCCGGTTCAAAGAACAGGCTCTTTTAAGTGACCAATAAGAGTCGGCTAACGTCCGAGAGCTGTTTTTTTTCTTTTTTCTTTAATTAATTCAAGGCAGAAGGATAGGACGGGACGATCTTCTCCGCGCCACGGGCACTCCATGCACTGACTGTGACTGAATGTTGTTTTAATGACGTCCGTGAGACCAATCAGGTGATGACAGACAAGGATCATACCATCAAGCAGTTGATGGTCTACAGGTACAGAGCAGGAGGAAGAGGAGGAGAGAAAGAAAGAGAGGAGTGCAATGCATGAATAGCAGACAAGATGAGTGACAGTCAGAAACAAAGCAGCATGCAAAGTTCTGGTTTTCTGGAAATTATAAGGTGTAGTATAATTAGATTGAATAATTTAAGTGATATATGTGCACACATACTAATCATAGGTAAAAACGGCGCTAAATTTGGCTTAATTATAAAAGGCAGAAGTGGTAAAATGAAGAGCCGTTTTGGAACTGAAAGAGCCGGCTCTTCTTGGTGAGCTGAGTCAAATGATCTGGCTCACTGAAAAGAGCCGTAATTCCCATCAAAGCTTCCGGAGTAGTGGTCTGCTCCGGAAACTTGCCAAACTACCTGGTGGCGGGGGCATTAAAAATAGCTCCTTTTGACCTTGCTGTGGCAGTAAAATCAACAAATTATGATATGTCTAGCGTTAAAAACTCCAACTCGTTATGTGAGTTTCTCCTTCACCAGACGCAGGGAGCTTTCCCGGATGCATGGTTTCAGAAATTTTCAAAGTATGCCACAAAAGGAAACGAATATTGTCAAAATAATGTAAAAGTTATGCCCAGTTCAGTACAAAACGAAAGAAAATATGTTCTGAAATGCCACGGTGTTGTAGGAAAACGAAAGGCTCGCGTAGTAAACGGACTACGCAACCAAACACATATTTTCTCTTAAATTGATACACTTAAAGCTTTTATTTTGAAGGCGACGAGAAAGCGAGCCCGTCCAATCAGAGCAGCCGGATCCAGGAAGGAAGTATCTGAACAGTTGTTGCAATAATATGAATAGGAACTTCCTCATAATTCACTCCATGTGTTTCCTTCCAACAAATGCTCTTTTGCTGAATTTGTAACTCGAAAAAATACAGAAAGAAAGCAGAGTTTAAGGTAAGTCATACAGCATGTGTCATCGTTGGTGTCTTTATAGAGTTGTGGTGAGACAGTGTATTCTTTTCCCATCATGTCCAGTCCATCATCAGCAGGAGCATCTCTCTTGTCTTGTTGGGTTTTCAGATGGCTGGATTAACCTGCTAGAGGGGGAGTCCAAACAGAATACACAGCCAAATACATCTTATCTATTAAAATTATGCATTTTTAACCTTCTATTTTGAAAGTGGTGTGAAAATGAACCCCAATGTCTTGAAGTCCAGATCCAAGGTCTTGAAATGTCTCTTCAGAGCAGGGTCTCAACATGTCTGCTGTGAAAAAAGGCCTTTTGAAATAGCACAACATGTTAATACCATAATACCACCAATAATAATTATTATCCTAAACTATAACTGAAACTAAAAGGAAAATAAGCAGTGAAAAATATTGTTAGTAAACTGAGACTAAATAAAAACTATATAGTTGAAGTAAAACTAAACTGAAAACGAGTACAAATTAAATAAAATGAACATACATTTATTTCAGTTTTAGTTTCTTAGCTGTAATATATCACTACTGAAAAAAGGAGACTGCTTGAATTACCGTCAACTCTTGTGACATTGAACCACAGAAATTGAACAGACTTGACATTCTAGCACATGGCGCTACAGCAGATTGCTTCACATCGGACACTGAAGTAGCGCGAAGATTAAACATTAAACAGTATGGCCATTCCTACAGTTCTCAAACCATGTGTTTTGTATGTATATGTAGCTACTTCTGAGATATTACACCAGGCCCGAACAAAAACAAACTCAAACTACATTAAAACTAAAACTAAAACTAAACCTTTCTGAAAAACTGAAACTAAACTAAAACTAGCAAACACACTCTGAAAACGAACTAAAATGAAATCAAAAAGTCTAAACTAAAATAAAATAAAAATGAATTCTGAACTATTATAACCTTGGTTGATACACACTAAGCCTGGAGCTTTTAGGGCCTCTGGAGTATATCTTTGTGATTCGGGTGAACTGGCCCTTTAAGGTAGGGGTATTATGTTCTTGTGAAATAGGCTTTTTTTTTTTATATGTGAGGTCACAATGGATGTTCTTGCCTGTGTTCAGATGGGATACATGATAGTAGAGGAGCACAGCTCCACCTTGCTCCACCTGAAGAGATCTCCGGGTATTCGTTCCTGGTCTCTTCTTGTCGGTAAGTGTGTGTGCAAATGTTCTTACAACCAAATATGAAATAAACATCCACCATCCCCTCAATATGTTCAAATTCTGTAATTAAAACATCTCTTCTGCTCTCTCCCTGTTTTGTCTCTAATAATAAGTCTCTCATTTGAATTGCAGGTATAGCATCTATTGGGTTGGCAGCAGCATACTACAGCTCAGGTACACAAACTGAATTTACCTAATCTGTTAATCAATTTGCTCAACTTTCGATTTGCATAACTTTCCACACTTTCCACACACGCTTGTTGCAACTCATGACTTTATTTATTGTGTGTGTTGTGTGGATCATGCAGACAGCATCCTGTGGAAGCTTTTCTATGTGGCGGGCTGTCTGTTTGTAGCCATGCAGAACATGGAGGAATGGGAGGAGGCTGTGTTTGACAAAACCAAGGACCTGATTGAGCTCAGGACGTTCAGCTTGTACGCTTTAGTCCTGACGATGTGGAAGAAGGGGCAAGAGAAAGGTCAGTAACATCACAGTACAGTAGAGTCCACTGGCTGTTTGAGAGTGCAGAATCTTAACTTTATTTCCCCCCTTTCTCTCTCTCAGTTGTGTTGGATCTGACACAGCTGTGTGACATCTGCGTCCAGGAGGAGAAGGTTCGCTATCTGGGGAAGGGCTACCTGCTGATGCTGCGGCTGGCTGCGGGCTTCTCCTACCCGCTGACTCAGAGTGCCATGCTGGGGGGACGCAGGTAGGTGTCTCCTGCTGACATCTCCAACACATGAAAGTTCTAATCTATAAGATTTTAGTTATATGACATCCACAGTCCTGAATTTATTCAGCAATGGAGCACTGCAGGAATGAGTCCTAAAACCCAGAAATGAGTTAGCATTTTAGCACTTCCGGTTCCCTCGTCTCGAAGTTTTTTGAATAGGTTTTTGAGTAGAAGCCTGAAATAAAGTCTGTGGTTAACACAAGCTTAAAGGTACAGTGTGTAGGATTACACAGGATACTTAGGAAACCAACTGAGTACCCCTCCGCTCACTCCTCCCTTTCCAAGACTGTGTTAACGTGAGTGGCCAAGTGCAAAACCGTGATCACTCCATTCGCCTCGCTCAGAGGCCATCCTTACGAGAATAACACTAATTTAAAATGTTGCACACTGTTCCTTTAAGAGACTTTAACGTTTTGTTCTACGACATAAAATACGTCAGTAAATACCCTACTCATGAATCTTGAAGCTTTTATGTGTCTTTAAAAAGGCGGTTGCTAACAAGTGGCTAAATGAGACTACTAAACGTCACCACGCTGCCCAAAGTGGCCAAAACATCTGCTCATCCTGGTATCCACAAAATAAAAGATTGTATTGTGAATCTGGAATGTATATACAGTTTCTGCACATAGATGTCATTATGACTCTGTTGTTAAATGGGATGCATGATGATATCGGCACGTCATCGGTATCGGCAGATAAAGGCTCTAAAATGAAATATCGGCCATTTCCTCCGATGTGACAGGCCAATAAGAGGATGCGTATGTGACGTGAAACGTTGATGAAGCAGGTGCAAAAACAAATGTCTTGTGTGTGGAGGTTTTTTTTAAAGGGACTGTCTGTAACTTCTTACATGTATAAATCATTGCGGGTTGGTGTCTCATGCGCGCTCGCTTGTGGCTCCGCTGTTCAGACTCAGACTCCAACACAAACTACAGTGAAGCACCAAAACCTCTTGGTTGTATCTAGTGAAGCTCGTCTGTTAAACAGTGTTGGTCGCAGTTGGAGGACACGGGGGAGACGTAGCTTTGGTCTCCAGGACCGGAGTCTCTGCTGTACTCTGTTCCTTCCCCTGCTTGCCTTCACTCACACACCGCGCTCGTTCTCACTCCCTCGCTCCACTCTCACGTGCATGCGCCCACACTGCAGAAGAGTTAGTTTAGCTCTGAGAATATCTAGTGAATGTTCAGTGGACGTTTGTGCAGAAATAACTGCTGCAGCTCCTCCAGACCAACAGAGGTTTCCTGTATCCTGTGAAGTGACGGGGCTCCTCAGAGAGAAACGTTATCGTCTCTGACCAAAACTCCAGTGTCTCCCCTGTTCCCTCCGGGGGAGGTCGGGAGGCTGAGGCAGGAAAAGCCAACACTAGGATCAGCAATGATTCATGGAGAGACCTTCATCTGGTCAGCTATCATTACTGCCAAGCAGCTGAAATATAGAGTGATATTGTGCTTTTAGCTGACGTGTGTCTCCTCACTGTTTTGAGCGATGCTCCTTCATGTCTATGTTGAGCGAGCACAAGCGCGAGCAACAGGACGCTGACTTTCGTTGACTTAACGACTACAGGTGTCGCTGTTAAGACACTTCTGATTCTTACAAACGGTACCTTTTAAAGTGTCCAAAAGGTATTGCAAAGTTGCTATTTGCAATGATTGCTCAACATCAGTCTTGCGAGGATTAGCCAAATCGCAAATTGAATTACCCATCTGAAGAGCTGTCATCCACTTCCTATTTCCTTGGGCCAATTTCCAGATTGTCTCAGGGACAGCATCATCCAAGCCTGTTAAAGTAGGATGATTTTTTTCAGTTTTATCTCAACATGTTACATAAAAATAAATGACATGTTTTACTTATAACCCAAGTTGAAGTAGTTTTCTTATTTTGCCTAATGAAGGTGTACATTCTGAAAAGCATTGTTATTTTATGTCTGCATCTGCCAGCGGGCCTTCACGATAACAGCAGGCATAGTAATATGATCATTCCACTACAGGAGAGACTTGATGTTCTCTGCAATTAGGTGGAAAAAATCTGTGCATACAGTAAATAGGTATCAGCATTGGCAATCGGCCAAATTGAGTTGGAAAATATCAACACGTCGTTATCTGCAAAAATCCAATATTGAGCATCCCTAACCTGGATTCAAAGTCTTCTTATGGTCTGATTGTTATAATTAAAGCCAAACAATATTTGGAAGAAAAAAGCAGAACAAATAGAACAAACATTAGATAATGTATTACATCCCTGTTCTCCTTCTGTTCCGTCTGTTATCCGTCAGTGATGTGGAGGCGTTGGCTGCGTTACTGAAGCGCTTCCTGGGGCTGGAGGAGCTGAAGCAACGCAGGCAGCAGGAGGAAGAGGCAGCGTATGGAGAGGACGAGGAGGAGGAGGAAGATTCTCAGAGCAGTGCTTCAGATGGTGAAGCAGCCAAACTCTGATCTCTCTGTGACGTACAACCTTGTTGCAACTTTGGGTGGATTGATTCAGGGTCATTATGGCATTGCTACGGCATTACAGAGGGTTACACTGTTAGCATGTGCATGAAACACAAAGGATGCAGCCTCTGTCAGTTTCTCCTCAAACTTCCTTCCTCGTCTTTTTTTATATGTCAGGTGGGGTTATGGCAGCCTCGGGAGGCTATAGTGAAATATTTTGTATTTAATTTTCATGTGAACTGGGATGGAAATGAAATGTTTTGTCATGTAAATGTTTCATGGTTTAGTCAAAGGTTTCTAAAACACTTCCAGGGAGTATGGAAAAGTGAACTATAAATGCAGCTCTCTGCAGCTTTTTGGATCTAATTACTATTTGGGAAAACACTCCATCTTCCAGATTTGCTGTGCCTTCCTACTGAACTCTAATAAGTGTTTATGTGTGTAAGTTAATGGAAAGTGCTTTTCCCACAGTTTTCCGGGACCACCCAGTTGATAATCACCTTTCGCATGTTTATTCAAACCCAGTCCGCAATCCGGATGAAAACATGTGCAAACGAACTATAATCGAGCATGAGTGATTCTCAATCAAGAGTTAATTATCTGTGAAATGCTCCGGCCTGTTGTTGTCCTGTTTTCTATACTTTTTGTGAACCAAAGACTGAATCTCAGGCAAACACTTTGATGCTTTGGACAAACTATTTTTTTGTCCTTCTGAAAAGTGTAGGGAATCGTGGCTGTTAAATGGTGAATGTCGTTGTGTTCTGCTCTGCTTGGAAGAAAATGGGAAGATTGTTTTTTTGTTGGTAGATTTTATTGTCTTTGTTTACTTTGATACATTTGGAAGAATTATATAAAATTGATTTATATACAAACCCCAAGTCTCCTTTTAATATTATTTCCTTTCTTTGCTACAGTTAGTGCAATTTACATACACCAGATTGCTCTTGGGTAAGTGCAAAATTTACACATAAAATCACTCCTATTAAGTGCTGGTTGCAAAAAAAATGAAAGCTAGGGTTGGTAATCAGTGTGTATATGTGTATCGGGGGGGATCTATTAGCAGAAATAGAATATAATATTCATAACTATGTTTTCATTGGTGTATTATCAGCTGAAACTAAGAATCGTTGTGTTTTCGTTAGCTTAGAACGACTCCTTCATATCTACATGGGGAGCAGGTCCTCTTCATTGAGTCTGCCATGTTGCTCCGCCATGTTTCTACTGTAGCCCAGAACGGACAAACCAAACACTGACTCTAGAGAGAGACTTTCGCGTTTTGACGTTTCCTGAAGGCCACCGTAGTCCTCTTCTGCTGCTCCTAAAGTAGTGTTATGGTAAGAATAGCCTCTGAGCGAGGCGAACGCCGTTACCATGGTTTTGCACTCTGCGGTTCACGTTACCGCAGTCTTGGAAAGGGAGGTGTGAGCAGAGGGGAATTCAGTTGGTTGCAATCTGCAACCACACCACCATGCCGCCAAATCCTACACACTGTACCTTTAAGAAACAAACAAGCAAGCATAAGCTAGATTTTAAAAATGATTCAAACCGAAAAGCCCCGCCCAGTGTTGCCAACTCTTTTCCGATAAAAGTAGATAGCAGCTCCAAAAGTCGCTAAATCTAGCGATAAAGTCACCAACTCGGCAACACCGACAATCCGTTCCTTCAGGCCTCCTTCCAAAGCCACTCCCCCAAAATTATCACAACGAACATGGCTATTGTTAGCACTCACAGTTGTTAAGCTAGCAGCTTGTAGAAGATTGATTGTACGCAGGTAGGTAGCTAGGTAGGTAGCCCGTCCAATCTTTTCATTTGGGCCGAATTAAATGATTGGACAGGTTTATTACAGTCCTGCGACAGCCGCAGATACCGTATTTATTTGCCAGAGCATTTGATTTATTGATTGCTGTAGGGATGTGATGAGAATTTCAACAAATATAACAAAAATGTTTTTGAAGAACATTACCAACCCTAGCTTTAAGAGAACAGTGTCGGAATTCATTAAAAAAACATTTTTAATTCTGAGCTGGTGAAATACTTCACGGCACCATCCCATTCACACAGGCTCTGATTTCCTCTGTTATCCTCTGTAAGGGAGCCACTACAGGGTTGACGTGTTCCTCCATCCACTCCTGGGCTGTGGAATCTGGGTAAAGACGTACCATCTCCTCTCTCACTGCCTCCGCCTTCTCTTGTAACGTAGTCAAATACCTGAGGAGACCAGATCAGATGGGGGTTTCTGTTAAAGGCCAAACAGAGTTTCAGGAAGAGGCAGAGTGTAGCTGTAATATAACACATTATTCTCACGTTGATGCTTGGTTGTGAATCTGCATGGTGATGAGAGGGGTTACCATTTTCCTCTGTCGGTGGTAGGGGCTGAACCATCCTCTGACATACCTACAGTAGCACAGGCGTACAGTTACTCAACTGTTAGTTACATTCAGAAGAAAACATTTGTGTATTTCTGCAAAGGTTTGGGAAATACACTTAATTGCTTTCCCTGTTAAAAGGTTGTTTTTTTTTTTGGTGTGGAGTTTTTCCCTTCTCCGATGAGAGGGTTGCACTGTAAAGGACAGAGGGTGTCGTATCCTCTACAGATTGTAAAGCCCCCTGAGGACAATTTGTGATTTGTGATTTTGGGCTATACAAATAAAATTGACTTGACTTGCTGAGAGATGACTAGATGACAAGATTGATACCACTCTAACAGACATGAGAGGTATCAATATTCTCATTTAAATCTCGGCAAGAATGCCAAACTGTCTTTTTAAGGTAGATGAGACATTGGAATTAAGATCTTGTGATCACTGCCCACAACTCACATGTTGTTTTCAAAAAATCGTATGTCCTCTGAGTTCAACAGTGAATTGAGCTCCACAGTTAACTCAGCCAGCCTCCTTCCTGGGAACAGCGAGTCGTCCGCAGAAGTCCTAAAGGCCACATGGGACAAAATCCAGTTAACCTAGAGAGATATACACTATAGTGACAGTGTTGTGTAGTTCATGAAACAATGCCGGACCTCACCTCTCCATGGCCTCTACCTCCACTGAGGAGATGCCCAGTCTCTCAGTCACTTTGCTCTGAGCCTCAGCACTGAACTGACCATGGTTGAGTGTCTGCAGACAGGCTGCTAGCGATGGAAGGGCCACATGTATCAGCTCACACAGCACCGATAGGTGGTCATACCTGACAGTGGGGAAATGGATCATGTAAAAAAAGCTCTGTGCTAAATAATAAATGTAAGATCAAATGTAAGAATACTTACCTCTGCCAGCCTGTGATGGCGATGCCCTGCAGGTTTACAGCAGCAGATAGAGAAGCAGCCACCGTCAGCCACTGCTCGTGATTATCCACATGTCTCTGTGTGCCAGGCACACAGGTGTAAACAGTGGTGGAGCCTTTAAAGGAGCTGGCTGCCCACAGGTCAGACATACCGGCACTGCAATACTTCTCCAGCAGAGACACTGGACAACACACAGAATATACGTCACTACTAACAAAGCTCTGTGTTGTTGCAGAATATTTGTCAATGTATAAGAGCCTGATACTAATTTCCACAGTATGTGGTTCTTACCAGTTGTGTCCACATCCAGATTAGGGTTGTAATCCCACAACATGGGCTGGACGAGTCCCACCAGGCCACTAGCTGTCACACGGATAGAAAACAGAAAAGATTCATATTGAAAACGGTCGAATCAAGACACACTGGAGAGAACAGATACCACAACCAGCAGTGGTTCTAAAAATGGGATCTGAAGACCACCAGGAATCCTTCAGATGGGTCCCAGCAGGTCTTCACCAAATAAGAAAAAGTTTAATTTTATACTCTATACTTACTGTGCAGGTCCTATTGTTCTTTATGTGTGTCTTTAAATTTGCTACTGTTTTTTTTATATATATAATTTGTATGCAGTGTTTACTGTTTGTTTTTTAACTAAAATACCAATAAACAGATGTAAAAATACATCATACCTTCAGAGGTCTAGTGGAGTCAATGCCTCGACTGGTCAGGGCTGTTTTGGCAGCAAAAGGAGGACCGACTGAATATTAGGCAGGTGGTCATAATGTTATAGCTGATCGGTGTATAAATACTGTGAAAGTATCAGAACGCTCAATCCATGGAGAAATTCGGAAAGTGTGACTTTAAACGAGCCATTCCGTAAGGTTGTGATGTCACAACTATAGAGTCACCGGTAAAAGAGATGCTAAACTCTGTGTAGTTGACACAACCAGTGAGTCCCTGGCTGCAGTGATGCTACGAAGACGGCGACAGCACAGCACAAAACACTGACCATTCAGAGCAGACTGGGCTTTTTCGGGAGGGAGTCTGAAAGAGACGGGCGGTAAAACGGAGCGTTTCAGACCGAGGGTGAATACAGGTGTACGCAGGCAGACAGTATGAGAAAAATAAAGTTTTCTTTGAACATCAAAGCATGTTAACATGTTTGAGTAGAAATCCAAAATGCATGTATGAACCTGAAAATGAGCATGATATGTCTACTTTAAAGTGTGAAAGCTTCAAACTGCAACAACGCCTCTGTGCTTTTTTGTTTTTTGGAGTAACTCTCCTCGTATGTATTTCATATATCAGAGCTCACCCGGTTTAGTGGGGAATCAATTGTATTTCTTCCTCACCTTTTAATGTGTCCTGGCTCATGCCTCTCATCATATCATCCCACATTATGATGGTCATGTGAGGCCATGCCTCCTTGACGGCCTGGGCCACCTTGGTCACATGGCTCAGGAAAAGCTGCTCCACCGTACGTCCGGGCGAGGCCAACCACAGTTTGGACTCCTCCCCCTCGCCGAGCATGTACACCTTGAGGAATTTCAGATGAGGACGTGAAACGATGACACTTTCCACCGTGACTAGTTGACAAAAATCCTTACCTCATCTGCTCCGATGTGCAGCGTATTCAAGCCGGGATGCAGCTCCACCACCTGCCTCAGCATCTCCATCACCAGCCTCACCCCTTCCTCTTTGTGGGGGTTCAGGGTGCCGACGCAGTGGGCCGCCTCTCTCAGGCTCCACAGGGGCTGATGCTTCAACACAAACTATAACAGAGGAGGGCCATGGATGAACAACAATACTGAACACCATCTGGAAAATTAGGCATTTGTAGCCATTACAAAGACAGGAGAGCAGGATGTTTGCCTCACCTCCATGTGGCCAAATGTCTGCACTAGTGGGATGACCTCCATGCCCTTAGATTTGGCAAATTCCTGCATAGATAACACCTCCTCTCGGCTGGAAACAGAGCAGACAGAACTCAATGAACCAAAGCATTTTATGGCACGCTGGACTTGAACACTAACTTTTATCTCTATTCCACACAGGAAGGATTATAATTTTACTACAGGATCTCATAACACGATGAGGCAGATAAAAAAACAGTACATACAATTCCACCCAGCCCATAAATCAGGAGTGGAATGATAGGCAGTGTCAGGTGTTCACATCCTAAACTGCACCTGTAAGCAGGCTGCACTGTGGCCTGCAGCAGCTTCACCTCCCCATCATAAGGAAACATGTCCTCATACTCCACCAGCAGGCCATTGGCTCCCAGCTGAGAGAACAGCTCGATCAGCTGAGGACATGAAACACACATTAGTGGACAGCACATATCAATATAGAGTGTGTAAATGTGTAAAATATCAATATAGAGTATGTGCTACATCAGATGACAGAGGATGCTGCTGTGTGCTGACCTTGTGGAGGTATTCTACTCTTGGGGGTGCACCTTTCAGATCCAGGTGGACCAGTTTCTTTCCTTTTGGCCATGGTGCATGCTTCATTGTGACTGTTACAGAGTGCAGAATAGAGCTTCATATTAAGAACAGTAGTTACAGGTGTGTGTGTTCATGTTTGTGAATGAACTCACCAGAACAGCTGATGTTGATGTGACGCAGATCACTTTTTTTCTGCACAAGAAACGTCCACTGCTTCCAGTCGTTTCAATAACGTAAACACGCAGTGTATAGGTAATCGATTAGTTTAGTCTTGGGCAGAGCAATGGATGGAAGAATGCACGCTGCTTACATGCTGTAAGAGTTACACGTGTGTGAAGTTTAGGACAGAATATCAGATACAGGATTAGCATGGTGCTATATTGTAGCTGAAAGTGTCTGTTTTTTTTGCAACTACGCGTTGTAGTGGACCACCTGGACGTGGTCCAATGAAAACCCAGCTTTCCCTTGCGCAGAGCCAATGAGGTGGCGGATACGCGTCAACGAGGAAGTGGAGATGGATTCAGGTGGTGGCTGTTAGCTGTTAGTCGAGTGGACTGTACGGTATGGTCAGCCGAGGACACAATAACCGGGTATTTAGTAAATGCTACGTAGCAGACGTTTTGAGCCAAAATGGCGCTACTGCGAATGAGAAACCCTCAGGGCTCCAATACAGAGATAGAGAAGAAAATTAAAAGGTGAGTGAATGAAACGATGCTTGTGGGATGAATGTGTGTGTGTATACTGTATGTCTATGTCTCTCTCTCTCTCTCTCTCTCTCTCTCTCTCTCTCTCTCTCTCTCTCTCTCTCTCTCTCTCTGTGTGTGTGTGTGTGTCTATGCCTGTGTGTGTATATACTGTATGTCTATGTGTGTGTGTGTGTGAGTGTGTGTGTGTGTATGTATGTATACTGTATGTCTATATCTGTCTTTGTATATACTGTATGTCTATGCCTGTGTGTGTATATTGTATGTCTATTTCTGTGTGTATATATACTGTATGTCTATGTCTGTTTGTGTGTGTGTGTGTGTGTGTTTATATATACTGTATGTCTATGCCTGTGTGTGTATATACTGTATGTCTATGTCTGTGTGTATATACTGTATGTCTATGCCTGAGTCTATATACTGTATGGCTATGCCTGTGTGTGTATACTATATGTCTATGCCTGTGTGTGTGTGTGTGTGTGTATACTGTATGTCTATGCCTGTGTGTGTGTGTGTGTGTGTGTATACTGTATGTCTATGTCTGTTTGTGTGTGTGTGTGTGTGTGTGTGTATACTGTATGTCTATGTCTGTGTGTATATACTGTATGTCTATGCATGTGTGTGTGTGTATACTGTATGTCTATGCCTGTGTGTGTATACTATATGTCTATGCCTGTGTGTCTATGCCTGTGTGTGTGTGTGTGTGTGTGTGTGTGTGTGTGTGTGTGTGTGT
>CAKAOI010047394.1:0-38809 GCA_916701655.1 Sebastiscus albofasciatus
TTGCTAGGCAACAGTTTGGGGCTATGTTTACTTCCTGTCAGCTGATGTTATTTACATACATTGCAACAGGATATAAACTGGGACACATTTAGAATGTCTACGTTTAAAACTGTGTAATGGTCAAAATATTGTATACTTGTGACATCACAAATAGACAGAAATCCTAACGGCTTGTTTCAAACGCGCAATTTCTGAATACAGGCTGTGTGTATTTCTCCGTAGATTGAGCGTTTTGATAGCTTAACAGTATTTACATAGCACTAAAACCTGCTTTATAATGTAAAAGACCTGAAAATCTCACTTTTTACAATATGGGACCTTTAAACGATAATCAAAATATTTGCTTGACTTGACAACTCTACTGTAAATGCTAATTAGCTGCTGCTGCCTTAATGCCTATGTTAATGTATATGATGAACTAGAAAGGGAAACACCATTGCAGACTTGAAAGGTTCAAGAGCACATGATCAAATGCATGCTTTCACCATGACAAGACACTATTAAGACTGTGTATGGTTCAATGACTAAATAAAGATAACATCATAACGAAAGCATGACAGTGAAAAAATGTATGTTCTTCTCTCATTGACTTCTCTATTGTAAAAAGAAAAAAATACTAAAATTACTGTTTTAACAGCCTGTTTAAATGGAATCATCCCCTCAAATCCTGCACCTCAGCTTGAGTTATTATCTGTGGTTTGGTATAGTAAAGTCCATTATGGGGATCATCTATTTAATGTCCAAATCAAATCAAACATGCATGAAAACAGCTTTAAATAGCTCCTTGAGTTTCAGAAGCATTTTAAAAAAAATGCATAAATAAATACATACATGTAATATAAATGTAAAATAAATAAAAAATAAGTGCAAAACTAATTAAATAAATAAATAACAAATGCAAAAATAAATAAATAAATAGATACATGCAAAAAAATGTAAATAAATAAAAGGGAAAATAGTATAGAATAAGAAATAGTACATAAATAAGGGAATTAATACAAAAATAAATAACTAAAGAAGCAAATTGAAACAGAAATATCAATTAATTAATGACTATATTTATTTTTAATATTAATTTTGCTACATTTAATTTATTTATTATTATTATTATTATTTATTATTATTATTAGTATGTATTTATTTATCTACTATTTATCTACATTTATTTTTAATATTATTTTTGCTACATTTAATGACATTTAATGTATTTATTTATCTGTATTTATTTATTCATTAATTTTAGATTTACCTGTAAAGACAGGTGGACAGTTTAAAGTTAGTTGTTTATAATAAAACACCACACAGCTGAATCACAAGGAAGACTAACACAACACATCCAGCTTGCTAACACAACACAGCCTGCTACCTTTCCATGTTATATCACACCAGAGTGAACCAAAGTGACAGACTGAAGCTAAAGCTTAACAACAAGTGAATTAACTGTTTACTAATAGCTGCTATCACTATTATTAACCTCTAATATCCTGATTACAGCTGTAAATCACAGATCAATACCTGTCTGGCTGAGAGTAATGTTGTAATAATGCTAATGTGGCTAACGGTGCTAGCTGACGTTACCTGGAAAGGGTTGCTGATCTCCGGATCCGCGAACGGGTTGCTGTCAAAGTCTGACATCCTGTCACATAGAAGCACGACTAACAGTTAAATAAAGGAGTCTCTAAACTAGTATAACTATAAGAGGTTTAGAGGGTTAGATCCGACAGATGACAGACGGTTTAGAGGTGAAGTTAACTGAGTCTAGAGATACTATCTGAGGAGGAGGAGGAGGAGGAGGAGAGATGATCACATGCAGGATACACTGGGAATGTTAGGCCGAAGTAAAGAAACGTCACCTGGTTTTAATTTTTTACTTTTTATTTATTTATTTTTCTTTTTAATGAAACGTCACGCCATACATATTTCATTCAGTGTAGCAAAAATAATATTAAGTCATTAATTAATTGATAAAATGTGAAATCAATTGATATTTATCTTTTCATTTGCTTGTTTATTCTTTTATCTTTGTGTTGATTCCCGTATTCATTTACTATTCAGTTTAATTTTCCCTTTTATGTATTTATTTATTTATTTTTTATTATTTTTAAAATTCATTTATTTATTCATTTATTTTTTTATTTATTATTTATGTATTCATTTATTGCCATTCTTTTTATTTATTTTATATTTATTTTTAAATGTATGTATTGATTTATGCATTTATTTATTTATGTACGATTTTTTCGTAATTTTTGCATTTATTTTTTATTTCTTCTTTTATTTATTTTTGCATTTATTAAATTATTTGTGCACTTATTGTTTATTTATTTTATATTTATATTTAAATGTATTTGGTATGTATGTCCAAAATCAAAAATAAATGAATAAATAAATAAATAAATGACTCGATAAATAGATAAATGTCATTAAATGTTGCAAAAAATAATATTAAAAATAAATTCAGTCAATCAATTGATAAAATGTGACATAAATTGATATTTTTGTTTTAATTTGCTTGTTTATTCTTCAATCTTTGTATTAATTCCCTTATTTATTTACTATTTTGTTAAATTTATCATTTTATTTATTTACGTATATATTTGTATTATTTTTTTGCATTTATGTATTTATTTTTTATTTATTTATTTTTGCATTTATTATTTATTTATTTAATTATTTTTGCCCTTATGTTTTATTTATTTTATATTTATATTTATTTATTTTTATTTATTATTATTCTGTATGTGGGGTTGGAATGTTTGTGAGTCTGTCTGTAGATGTTAATTTTTTGTTTTTTTATCTTTTGTCCATATGTGATGAAAATTAAAAAAATAAATACTCAATTTTATTTATTTATTTATTTTTATTTATTAATTTTGTATTATTATTATTATGTATGTGGAGTTGGTGTGTTTGTCAGTCTGTCTGTAGATGTCACTTTTTTTTGTCTGTTTGTGATGAAAATTAAAAAAAAATAATAAAAAAAAAAGTACAGCTGTTTTGGTTATTTTACGTTAAAAAAAAAAAACGTGTACGCAAATTATTCACTTTCTCTCTTCTCTGATAAAAAACCGTTATTGCCATGGCAACACAAAAGCTCTGGGCGTTTCAGACATAGATTCAGATATATATAGATATACTACACAATACGTTAGTTTACAGGCACTGTATGAGTAGCAAACAGTGCTACTCTAGATATTCTAGATCTATGTCCCGAGCTTGTCATGTGACACCAACTTGTCCAGCTCACACTTCCGCTTACTATATCAAGGCCTATAGAAGGAGGATAGGACACTGGTCTCGGGTGTTGGGATAAAACGCATGCGTAGTGTAACTCAAACTGCGGTCGTGCGTTTTGATTGGCTCAATTCCCCGTTGTCTAACGTATTGATGACGTGTGTTCTAACCTCCTTTCTATAGGCCTTGTACTGTGAGTGTGTGTATAAAGAAAAGTTGGGTGAAATCTCGGAGAAGTTTGGGCTTTACAGGAATTTTGAACGCTCCGTTACACTAATAAACCTCCAAGTTTATGAGCAGTTTAATAGCAGAACATAAGGTTACTTGTTTAAACTCTTAACATGTCGACTATCGCCTTGTACAACGACCAAGGAGGAGCAGAAGCAGCGGTTGAAGCCGGACTGGAGAACAGCTCGACCTCCTCCAGCACCTCCGGAGCTGCTGCTGCTGCCTTCGGACTCTTCAGCTCTGACTTCAAAAAGTAAGATAGCTGAGCACGAGTTCAATATTCAGTCAGTGTTGTTGATTTGTGGTGAAGTTAGACGATTTATGGTGAAGTTTGTGTGGTTAACTACTAGTTAGCTGACTTGAGAAGAAGCCAGCATCATCAACAAGCTAGTAGGAGGCAGTGATGGCGACTGACTGTAGCTGGTTGTTCTGTTAGTCAGCTAACTGTCAGATCATCTCTTTGGGGCGTTTCTGGTTTTACTCTATTTTATCCCTGTTTATCAGTGTTTGCTGGGTAAGTTAAAGCCTTTATTTACAAGGTAGACTAACTTACAGTATAAAGTTATAGAAAGAAATACACTCAAGTGCCAGTTTATTAGGTACAACTAGCTAAAACTAATGCAACAACCCTGCAATACATCCTACCCTCATTATTAAGGTTAGAAGTTATTGAGATGTTGATATGGCTAACTATGTATGTATGTATGAACATTTTGGATGCTGTAGTTTGTTGTCACTTGAGTTGCATCACATTATATTGATTTAGAACCACAAAGTAAGTGTTAAATGTTCAATTAATACCTCTTTTAAACAGTTAGTACTGGCACTTGCTAACCAGCTTTTAAGAGTATTTATTGCTAATGCTTATTTTCTATCTTATTTATTCTTATTCTATTTTATTCTTAATCTTGTTGTGTGCTTGTTCTATCTTTTGCTGCTGTCTACCTACCTACCTACCTAACTACCTAACTACCTAACTACCTACCTACCTACCTACCTAACTACCTACCTAACTACCTACCTACCTACCTACCTAACTAACTAACTACCTACCTACCTACCTTATTGTTGAAACTTTAAAGAGAGATGTTGATATGGCTAACTATGTATGTATGTATTTGGATGCTGTAGTTTGTTGTCATTTGAGTTGCATCACATTATATTGATTTAGCACCACAAAGTAAGTGTTAATGTTCAATTAATACTAATAATTAATACTAGACTAACTTACAGTATAAAGCTACAGAAAGAAATACACTAAGGTGCCAGTTTATTAGGTACAACTAGCTAAAACTAATACAACAATCCTGCAGTAAATCCTACTCTCATGAAGGTTATAATATTCAGCTTTTGTTAAAACTTTAAAAGAGAGATGTTGATTTAACTGTATTATCATTTTGGATGCTGTAGTTTGTTTTTCTGTTGAGTTGCATCATATTATTCAGCAACAGCACCACAATGTAAGTGTTAAATTAATACCCATTTCCTTCTTGAAAAGTAAGGATTTATTGCAGGCCTGTGTGTTAGACTGTATTAGTTTTAGCTAGGTGAACATAATAAACTGGAAAGGTGAGTGTAAATCTTGTTTATCCTGCAGCCAAATATCTTAAGTTGCACAGTTGATAATTGGTATTCCTCCGCCATTGAGGTTGGCAGGATAACAAATATTCAGTAGGAAAACGAGCCTGTGTGATGTAAAATATAAAGTGAGTCAATTTTCTGTTGTACCGTACAAACTGTGGTGATTTAAGAGAGTCAATTCGCCAAGAAATGTCTCTACAAAACCTTGAAATACTCTGGTGTCAGGATGATCAACAACTGGAATATTTATTTAATTTTTATGTGTTTTAAAAGAGGATGAGATGGATTATTTAATAGCTTATTTACTCTGATTTCTCCAGTAAATGTTTTGCCGTTGATTTTACAAATTTTGTTGGAGATGATGAAAGTCTGATGACTTGATTGTGAGAGTTGTTCAAGTTGATTTTCTATTTAAAACAAACAAACACAACTTTTATTATTGTCTAAAAAGGTGTATGCAGCACTTTGGCTCTGGCTTATATGAATTTATGATGTCTTGCAAGCTCTGCTCTTGTATGCATGACACAGTAATAAAAACTTTTATACAATTTGCAGCAATGAGTAGAGTAGGAAGAAGAAAAAACATTGGGAAAGGTCTCTAACTTAATCTAAACTACAATGACTAGATCAACTTCATTAAACACATCGGCCAACACTGTGAAGTGAGCTTTTATGAATGAGTGAGCTTCTTACTTTATTGAAAAGGTGTAGTATACTCTTTCTTTTAATTTCTCAGGGGTCAAGAATCTCTAAATCCACAGTGACAATGAAATTGAATTTGCACCCAAATATATTTAAAACAACATATTACCAAAATCCTTCTGCACTTAATTTCATTCATCATTATGATCTGTACTAAAGCAGCATAAGTCTCCACCCAACTCATCAAATAACGCTGATTGTGCAGCGCCCCTTGGCATTGGAAAGTGACGCACCGAGGCACCCTGAATTGACAGCATGTGACGAACCGGGCTTTGAAATAACTCTAATGTGAACCCACCCGTGGCGTTATTCGACGGTTAGAGCAATTGATGTAGTATTAATAGCGTGAGAGTCTGTTCACGACCGTTTCCTAAACCTAACTAAGCGGTTGTGTTGCCTAAACTTAACTTCCTGTTTATTTTGGAAGGACACAATGCATGTAACGAGTGTATATTGACACGCCGTCCCCTGTCCGTCCAAAAGTAATGCAAGAGCAGTACCCTGTGCGTCGGTCCCCGATGCCAAGTGGCACTGACAAAGCGGCGGTATTTGACAAGTCGGGAGTGAGAATGCGTTGGCATAAAATGAGCCAACATGTTCATACCATGTGAGTAGGAGTAGTAGTAGGAGTAGTAGTAGGAGTAGTAGGAGTAGTAGTAGGAGTAGTAGTAGGAGTAGTGATATGCACAGTGTGGTTTATTTATGTTCACATGCTATACACGGGGATTAATTCTGATTCTTTCTTCTTTAACAACCTGTAACGAAATCTCCGATTAAATCATTCAGACAAAATTGGTCAGGTGAAAGAGAGCAGGATTTTTTGATGGCTATGTGATGGCAGGATTGAATTTTGAAAGGAATAATGTCTTTGTTTGGACTTACAGATTTATGTTATAGACTTTTTATATGGAAGAGCAACAAGGTATTGAATTAATATGAACTTGAAATGTGCAGCCTGTTAAATTTAGTTTTATATGCTTGACCAAGTGACTGTGCTTCATTATCTTGCCCGGGTGTGGATGGATTCAGAAAAGAACGATTTGTACTAAAATTTACATATTAAGAGTTTGAGTTTCTATATTAACTTCACATCACGGTTACTTTATTAGCTTGTCAAAACCATGTTTAATTAACTTTTCACTTGTCTAAAACTGAAACTGGATTGTCAGCATGTTTTGAGTGTCCTATCAAAAACCTT
This sequence comes from Sebastiscus albofasciatus, assembly GCA_916701655.1. Taxonomy (NCBI): domain Eukaryota; kingdom Metazoa; phylum Chordata; class Actinopteri; order Perciformes; family Sebastidae; genus Sebastiscus; species Sebastiscus albofasciatus. The sequence continues at coordinate 6,944 of CAKAOI010047394.1, forward strand.
CCACTAGAGGGCAGCCAATCATCACTCTAACCATCCTCTGCATTTTGTAATTTCTTGTAAAATCAGTGCTTATGCAGTTTAGCTACTCTGGTTTAGTGCCCTCTGGTTGGATGAGAAGCTAAACACCACACCAGCTCCATAGGTGTACATTTGAGCTGCAAAATACAGGCTTTTATGGGTTAATTCCAACAAGAAATGTGTTACTAAATGTCCTGAAATCTGGCAAACGCTTGTGTGAGGTTACTCTGCAGCCTCTGATTTAGTAGAGTATCCTCTACAACAGGATTTTACCCATCATGAATGTCTTTTTGATGATATTCTTTGTGTTAAATGTTGCTTAGTTTGTTAAAGTGAACCTCTTAAGTTGTCTCACATGACCATCTCAGTTAAGGCTAGGTCATATGTTTGCCTGCTTCTATGCCAAACTGGGACGACCAGAAAGAAAATGCAAGGACATGAATGATGCTTTTGTTTGCACGTGTTTGTCTGACACAATTCACAATACCCAAGCCTGTATAAATATCTGTATCTCATACACTGAAAAAAAAAAGGGAAATAGCAGGTCTTTGAATTTACAAAAATGTAGTTAGTATATGTAACACAATTCATTCATATTCCTTGTGTAAACATGGTTTAATCATGTAGACTTCAGTTGTTTATGGGAAATGTTGGATATACAAGTTTCTCTCGCGTTGATAGAAAGTGATTGAATTGAGTTTTGTCACCACCGAAAATGGAATATATTTAAAAAGCGCGGGGCCAACTGTCATTGGTCATTCTGGAGCAGGAGGTGGCGCAAATGCACCAATCAGCCGGAGGCCAACCGCCCAATACAAGAAGAAGAAGAAGAAGAAGAAGCGTTGACCTCGTAAACTGAAGATTCTCCAGCAACATGTGTTTCGTCCAACAGAGACCCAACTACTGAACAAGTAAGTTCATCATATTCATTTATATTTGTGTTCAAGTAGGCGACATTTCCACTAGAATGTTGTTCTCGTAACGTTACGTTACACTAAGTATCAATTACAACAGTCAGTCGAGTTGTTTGTGTACATATTTTAGCCTTTTAGCTAGTGATGGCGAGATGAAGCCTCATGAAGCTTTGAAGCTTTCCAGCAAATTGGTTCGGAAAAGGGTTCATTGCTCGAGGCTTCATGTGCACGAAACCACCTGGTGGTCAAAGAGTGTAAAACAGGCAGATATGATCTTAACCATGTGATAAGATCAGATATTCCTTTATTAGTCCCGCAGTGGGGACATTTGCAGTGTACAGCAGCAAAGGGGATAGTGCAAAAAACAAGATGCATCAGCTAACACAGTAAAAAAAAAAAAAAAAAGCTAAACAAAGTGTAACAAAATATGAACCAAGTATAAAAATAGGAGCAGTATATACAGTATTGACAATAAACAGACTATTAACACAATTGCATAAGTGGAAAATGATATTGCACAGTGAGAATTAAATGAAAATCCACCTGAAAATATCAGGTTATTGTCAGTGTTTGGTGTGTAAGTGCTCTACTGGGAGCAGTGCTGGTTGTGGTCTACTGGGACCACAGATCTGTGATATACTGTATTTTGCGCCAGTAAAGGCTGCTGGGAATGACTATAAACAATGAAAAAAAATCTATTACCATGTAATCAATTTATATATATGTCATATATAATAACATGTCTATTTAGTAAGTATATTATGAGTATATAAGATACATGTATAATAAACTGTAATTATTTTGTGAGTAATGCATCTTATGTGTGTAAACCAATCCTTTGGTCAATAATTGTATTGCATTGTAGTGTAGTGTAGTGTAGTGTAATATAATATAATAATTGCATGAGGGGTAATATTAGTGTTCTGTGTCACTTCTGGAAAGTGGCATTGGTTGAACCAGTGAAGGTCTGAACCACTTCGTGAACCAGTCAGCGGTACGACCGGGCAGCAAGGCTTCGGATGTCATCAATGACGTCATTGGTCTAAAACGATGTGTGTGAGAGACAGAGAGAGTGTGCGTGTGCGTGTGTGAGAGAGAGAGAGAGAGACAGAGAGCGTGTGTGTGTGAAGGTAAATGCAAGTTATTTGCGTGCGACACAGTCGAGTAGAACCTGTGTTAATCATGTTAGTTTCTCTCATCCCCTCACTCCTCACATACATCAGCTAAGTGTTCAAATGAATGAAGTAACGTTCTTAAAGTCAGACTCAAACTTGATTTAAAAATATTTCCAGTTTGCCATTGTGTCCAACATTGTGTTGTATTACAGAAAATACTTCAAAGTTAATGTCTGTTGAATCTTTGCTTTGTGCTTTCGTTATATTTGTTTGTGGTCTTTTAAGAAATTGAGTTAATCCACTGAGTTCACCTCACTGATTCTAAATATTCTCTTTCACAGGTACATCATCCCATTTGCACAGAATTTGGTAAGTGCTGTCACATTTATCAACATCTGACGTGGACCAGATATACAGTACTGACCTTTATACTGACCTGCAGTGATGGTTAGAATTGGGAAAAGGTGACCATTGAAGCACTGGAAAAAAACACTGTTGGGATTTATGTTCTTAAAGAACATGCTTCAAGTGATGAACCTGAGGACATTGGAATTGTCCTTGAAGGCATCAAGGTGTTGCAAGATCTGGATAATGTAGCATTAGCTGTTGCTATGCTGTTCGGACTCATGTGTGCCCTGAACCTCAGCTACCCTGCTGACCTCCGCTTCACCTTTTGAGGTAGTCCAAAAGATTTTCATGGAACTGAATGGAGGTTAACTTTCTAACAAAGCACTCACTCTAAAAAACAGGCTCTTTCAGTGAAAGGGTCAGAGACACTGCACTGCCAGCAAAAAAACTAAAAACCAAAGGACATTTGAATTGTCCTCAAAAGCGTCTTGGGTATTGCTATCCCATTTGGACTGCTTTTTCATTTTCTTTTGTGAATCCACTGTTGTAAGTTGACACTATTTTCTTTTATGAATCAATTGTGAAAACAGTTTAAAGAGGGTTTGTAACCATTTTAGTTTGCTTGTGAAATAGTGTTATTCTAGTTTTGTATTTGCTCTTGAAAATATGCTGTTTGTGGTAACAGTTGACAGTATTTTGTATTTGCACTTTTAAATAAACTGTGACAAGTTTACACTGGGTTTATAACTGTATTTGCTGTTCTTAATCCACTCTGAAGATACGTTTGAAGTATGTATATGCTCCTATTGATACACTGTGAAAACGGTTCATGCAAGGTTACATTATATGTATTGCGAATCCATTGCACTCTGCAGAATTTACATTTTTTCTATTGTGAAACCACAAACAGTTGTGTGGTTTGCATTATGTATTTGTGTTTGAATCCACTGCTGTTGATGCATGGCTCAGTATAGCAACATTTTGGTACAGAACTCTGACTCTGCTTTTTCTTGTCAATGCAAATCAGCTTTTTTACATTTATGATTTTGTATTTGCACTCACTTAATCGGAACATGGAACCGATGTCTACAGTACGTTTGGATAGAGTTAACTTTAACAAATCAAGTTAGATTTACAGACCTAACTCGGGTACCAGGAACATAATATAATTGTTTTAAAGTTACACAATATCTTTGGATAATATCAGCATTAACAAATCAAGTTGGAGTTACATGATGAAATTACTTTAACATTACACAATAAATTGGTATTATTGTAACTGGAAAATAATGTGTTGAATCAACATGATTCTATTAAACAGTCTAATGTGAATTGAACATTTTGGTTTGACAAGCAATAATTGATTGAGAGCTTGTTTCAATAGTTGAGCCTGTTCTGCTAAAGTTAAATCAAGTTTTTGTTATTTGAAAGTCCTAAACGTTTGTCACGTGAAAGGCACAGCAACATTTCTGCGATGTTCTGTACTGTCTTATAGGCTTCTTTTTATTCTTCTTACTGACTGAAAGCTCTATGCCAGGCCTGATCAAGGCATATAAACATGTGACTAATTTATTATCTGTGACTAAAGAGATATTTCACTGTGGCTGAGTGGTTTGGTTTCATGGATTTGTTGTATGAAGAGTTGTATTTGAGCTGCATTAAAAGTTATAACAGGGTTGTCATCGGTAGGTTAGGCTGGGTTTACGGTGGCCTACATCTGTCTGAGAGACTCTTTCTTTCTCCATGTAAAAAGCAGTCATATTTCAACCAAAAAGCACTGAATGACGTGGAAATTAGACTAATAGATTTAACTGGAATGATGTCAAACACTGGAAAGGTTTGCACTCTTGGGTCCAGGCTTACCAGGTGCGTGTGACGTGTTTCACGTAGAAAACAGTGATTGAAACACTGCAGATTGACTTGATAGAACATCATTATTCCCTTGCTTATATTGATTATTGTTTTCAGGCTACTGGCAGCAGTTACATAATCATACTAATCTTTTATGTTGCCACTAGGGCTGTCAAAGTTAATGCGCAAATTTGTTTTAACGCCACTAATTTCTTTAATGCATTAATGCAACTTGTGATTTTTAGGTTGTTGTGGGCTCAGTTTTAAAACTAGAGTGAAGATACCGGTATCATATAAAACTAGAAAACCTAATGAATCAATTGGTACCAACCATGTCATGCTAGCTTGTTGCAGAGGTTATAAAACTTGCACTAAATTTTGGCGAGAAAAAACTGCCATGGCCATTTTCAAAGGGGTCCCTTGACCTCTGAACTCAAGATATGTGAATGAAGGTTGTAGGGGACTCAGTTTTAAATCTAGAGTGAAGATACTGGCATCATATGAAACTAGAAAACCATGTCCTTCTAGCTTGTCGGGGAGGACGCTAAATAACACTCAAAAGTTTGGCGAGGAAAAAACTGACATGGCCATTCTCAAAGGGGTCCCTTGACCTCTGACCTCAAGATATGTGAATGAAAACTCGGTGAGATGAACAGAGTGAAAACAGTATCTTCTTAGATAAAACATATGTTGACAAACTGCATAATTTGCAGTTGAAAAAAGGTAATAAATTGCAATATATTGATTAAATGTTTAAAATCGCAATGAGATCACATTGTGACTTAAGTTTCGTGATAATATCGTATTATATTGGACATGATAAAATATTGTTTTTGTGATATATTTATTAGCTTGTGACTGGAGTTGTTGGTTAAATCATTTTCCAAAGAAACGGTAGGAAGCAAATTCTGCTCCCGTCCAAAATCCTTCTGCAGCATTCACATGTTTAAAGCGTATTTCCTGACATTCAGCTCGGTGCTGTTATCTCTGAGGTAGGCCTGTCCTGTTGGCAGCGTACTGTATGTGCTCTCAGTGGTGTAGGGCTTGAGTGGATTATTGTGCTGTGGAGGTGATGAAAAGTAGTGTGGTGTTTACCCACCAGTGTAGATAAGGCCCTCCTTTTTCCCCCTAGAGGGAAGTGACCACAGTCACAGAGAGACACACAGTCGCATACACAGCCAGGAGGCAGGTGACATAGCCCAGTGTCCAGAAGAAAAATCAACATCTACAGCTGACCAGCAAGTTTCAGAAGGAACGTGGACTACAGACAGACCCTCGAGTATGACTTGCCATTAGCGGAGCTGACGGGGCATCTTGTGACTTTTCTTTTTGCCCAAGAGAAGAGGAAGGGAGTAGTGAATGACAGGCACGAAGCCAGTGGAGCCTGTGCTGTTTTTCCACACTCTCCCCCGGCTTTGACAGTTATGAACAAGAACGAGTCAAGAAGACAACTGTAAATAAAGCCAAGAGAGCAGGGCACACAGCCTGAAGGAAAGTAATCATCAGTTTCACTCTTGAGTTACTTGAAATAGAGTCAGTTGGGCTTGTGGACTCTATTCTTTAGACGGCTAACACACACACACACTCTCTCTTGAGTGTATTTTTGGACTGCTGTGGAGGAAAGCCGGTATGGATGTTGCTTACTCTTTGCGCTCGGAGGCGGTGGGAGCCATGAGGACAGCGATGGTGTCCGCTGAGAACTTACAGCTCACTCTGAAGACTGGGAAGATCAGTCAGGAAGAACAGGCCCTCACACTCGCCAAGAGTAGCCCCAAGGAGACACACAAAGCCGGGTACTGTAGTAAGATCACCCACCACAGCACTCTGATGGAGACATACCCTAAACTGTGTTTTTACTTCTGGGATGTAAGTTTTAGTTCAGGTTATGTCCTCATAATGTTGATCAGCTCAAGTTTGCTAACCTTAAAAAATAAAAACAATGTCTCTTTAGTGACTATTGAAATATAGAGACATTTAAAATCATGTTTCTGAATAAGTTTCCTGGAAATGTTTGGTATTGTTGCAAATAATTTTACTTGAAAAATAACATTTATTTATAATTTATAATTTATTTTAATATTATGGCCATGCAAGATTAACAGATTTTGTATTTAATCTAGGGCTGTCAGTCGATTAATATATTTAATCACGGTTAATCGCATGATTGTCCATAGTTGAATGAATGAATGAATGAAAGACTTTATTTCGAACATAAAAATAAATAAAAACAGATAATAATAACAAACAAAACAAGAGTAATAGTGTCCGAAAGGGAGTAGGTAGAAGTAAAACTTATATTTCCCTACCCCTTTTGTACTTCTCTAATAACTCATATATCGTAGAATGATAATATAATATAATATAATATATAAACTATCCCAGATTTATTTACATCCCAAATTAAATATATGAACAGCATCCCAAGTTTATTTACAACCCACATATCCATCAGGAGTTAAAAAGTAGATATAAACCAACCCTTAACACAACTCTTAATCATGATTAATCACAAATTAATCACATTTTTTAACTGTTCCAAAATGCACCTTAAAGGGAGATTTATCAAGTATTTAATACTCTTATCAACATGGGAGTGGACAAATATGATTACTTTATACAAACATATGTATATATTTATTATTGGAAATCAATTAACAACACAAAACAATGACAGATATTGTCCAGAAACCCTCACAGGTACTGCATTTAGCATAAAACAATATGCTCAAATCATAACATGGCAAACTGCAGCCCAACAGGCAACAACAGCTGTCAGTGTGTCAGTGTGCTGACTTGACTATGACTTGCCCCAAACTGCATGTGATGATCATAAAGTGGGCATGTCTGTAAAGGGGAGACTCGTGGGTACCCAGAGAACCCATTTACATTCACACATCTGGAGGTCAGAGGTCAAGGGACCCCTTTGAAAATGACCATGACAGTTTTTCCTCGCCAATATTTAGTGTATGTTTGGAGCGTTATTTAACCTCCTTCACGACAAGCTACTCTGACATGGTTGGTACCGATAGATTCCTTCGGGTTTTGTAGTTTCATATGATGCCAGTATCTTCACTCTAGCTTTAAAACCCAGAGGCCGCTACATCCTAAAAATGACAAGTTGCATTAATGCGTTAAAGAAATTAGTTGCGTTAAAACAAATTTGTGTTATCGCATTAACTTTGACAGCCGTAGTGGCAACATAAAAGATTAGTATGATTATGGAACTGCTGCCAGTAGCCTGAAAACAATAACAAAAAGCATTTTGACTGTTTTTCTTGGAATATTACTCTTACTACTACTTACTGATTAATCAATTATCAAAATAGTTGCCGATTAATTTAATAACAAATCGATTAATTTGTCGCAGCTCTATCTGCATCCATCCCACATTTTGTTTTCCATCTGGACATCTCTGTGTTTCGCCTCTGCGTGGAACAAACAACCTGCGTAGTTGTACAATAACAATGTGTGTTAGCGTGAGTCAAGGAATGAGCGTTGTGTGTCGCATCATGTGAGCGCAGGAATCTTAGCAGGAATTGGTGCGATGCTGCTGATGCGTTGGTAAACATGACATTCTTGCTGTGTGTTTGGGTGCTTTGTGTCCGTGCACTGTTTGGCTCCTGTAGGCCAAATAATGCCCAGAACTGTTTGATCTATAGGAGCCAATGTGACCCTGTAATCTGACACAGATGTTGTATACACGGAGCGTTCACACTACCTTTGGTCAAGCTTTAACTCTCGAAACTGATTAGTCTCTGCAGTGCTTACTGCGCCTCCTAACGTTGACCATCATCAGAGTAAGTTAACACTGTTCTCTGTCCTCAGGAATGAAGACCTTAAAGAGATGTTGGAGAGCAACAAGGAGTCGCTCAAACTGGAGGCCATGAAGAGGGTTGTTGGGGTGAGTGCATCATGGGAAATCTACTCTCAGAGTTTAATATCAGTGATAATAAGACAAGGTGGATCAAATGTTTGTATTGTTTTTTTTGTTTTCAGCTGATTGCCAAAGGGAAAAATGCGTCTGAGCTGTTTCCTGCTGTGGTGAAGAACGTTGCGAGTAAGAACATCGAGGTATGACAGTATTGAGAAATACATCGCAGAAAAACATCACGGTTGTTGTGAGTCATTGTAATTGTGTTAAATGTGACACAGCACGTGGGTTCTCTGCGTGACGTTACAGAGGGAACTTCCTCATCCAGAACAATAGGAGGCTCATGTGGATTGGCTTTCATTTCAAAGCATTTCCTTAATTTAATTATTTGTATTTCTCCACATTTCTTGTACAAAGTTAAACAGACAAACTTGCCAAGAGTAATGACATTAGATAAAGAAATTAAATAAACACAAGGTATAAACAAAGTCTCTGTTACGCAAATTAATAATCAATCATGTACACCCTCTATAGTATATGCGTACTTTCACACTTGCAGTTTCCCACGAGTTTTATTCAAGAAAAATGGCTGAATTAATCAATCAGAATTAATATATTACAAAAAGATAATGATAGATCGATAGATAGATAGATAGTTAGTGGTAATTTGATACCGTCTACCTATCAACTGTAATAAAAGATTGGCTCAAGCTTGCCACATCTATAGAAATACTTTTTTAAATAGAAATATTCATTTATTTTGTAGCTGTAGACTGAATGTATCAGGACATTCTGTATCGTTCTGCAATTATCAGACCCTGCGTGCATCTATAATACCGAGCATAAAACATTTAGATCATAAGCATACAGACATAATACCATTGTCTGTTTATTATTGGCTGCCAAAGAAGAGCTCTTCCGTGCTCCTTCAGTCCCTAAACTCTCCTCTCGTTTGTCATCGCCAAATAAAAGCAAAACTAAAATACATACCCAGAGAGAGAAAATGAAAAATAGACCAAACCCACCAGTGATAGAAAAATTACTAGAATGTTAGGAGGCTTTCTCATCAGGTTTCTGGGCCCAGATCCAAGTACACTTGACCTCAGGAAAGTCCAGTTTGTTTGATCAGTGTGAACGCTCCGTACCGTACTCGGGTCAGGAAAAGGTGGTCTTGAGTCTTGGGTTCATGTGTACTCGGGGACAGTTTGCATCAGATGTGAAAACCAACCAACCACAAGTGGACTACTATTTATCATGAGTAACAGTCAGTAGTTTTGAAAGGGCAGACTTTTTTCAAGTGACAAGAAGATTCTTTTTTATGCCTCTGCGTCGGCGACAGCTGTGGCCGGAGGCATTATGTTGTGGGGTTGTCTCTACATACTCTATGTCCGTACATCCGGTCTATTCTCGTGAACACGATATCTCAGGAACACCTGGAACGAATTTCTTCAAATTTGGCACAAATGTCCACTTGGACTCAGGGATGAACAGATTAGATTTTGGTGGTCAAAGTCAAGGTTCCTGTGACTTCATGGCCATAACTCAAGAATTCATATGCTAATTATGACAGTTTGACACAAACGTCTAACAGGATAAAATGGACAGGATGTAACCTGCAACTTGACTGGTTGGTGGAAGCAAACAACTGCGAGTAATTCTAGTTTAATCTTTTTTTTTAGATTTGACTTATTTGTCTATCATCAGAGAAAACATTTTTAAAAAGTATATTCCCTTATCAATCAATAATAGCACAACTAGTTGTATTACTGCATATCCTGTAAGATACTGTTGGTCTGTGTAAATACTCCACTAAATCATGGCAGACTTGTGCTTGGACTATTCCAGTGAATGACCAGACACTAAGCAACAGCTCAAGAGGGGTTCCCATGCCCAGAGCCTGTGAATATTGATTAGCAGCAGCAGAATAATCAGGTAGCGTGAGGGGCAGCATGTGAGCGGGGGGCCTGAAGCGCCCGGCGCTGTGTGCAAGGCATGCAGCCGAAGCAGCTCGTGGCAGGGTAGGGGAGCAGGTGGGTGGATGTAATTGGCAGCGGAGAGCCCACAGTCACGTCTCCTCTCTCCCACCTCGTATACACCAGCTGCTAAGCTAGTTCTCTCTCGGTTTCTTCAACACTTTACTCACCTACAGTACATCTCTCTAAAAATGGCCTCTTCTCTTGTTTCCACCCTTCTCTCCTTGTCACCATGAGCTGCCATTGATCCTCCCCTAATTAGAAAACAGCACAAGAGCATGCAGGTTATTGACAGTGTTGCGTGATTTAATATCAGTGCGCTTTATTTGCTTTAATTACTGCTGCGCTTCGTTTTAACACCACATATCATACACGAATGTGTGTGTTTGCACGTTATGACATGCTTGTGTGTGCTTTTGAGTGCGTGTTAAAGTGACAAGAAGAGAAAAGAAATTATAAATAAAATCTCCTTTGCTGCTGAGGAAGTTGTTAATCGCCTACTTAGCGGTTCAAAATGAAATCAGTCGTGTGCTTTGCGGTCAAAAAAACCAGATCCTTGAGGGCAGATGGGTTGTGTCTCCGTTTTATAGTGAGTAATGCCATTAATTCCAGCAGTAATGACCAGAACGATGATTGAGAACTGTGGTGCACTGCTGCAGGTCAATACTCACTACATTAGAAAGCATGGTGCTGATTACTAATTAAACTCTTGGCGATTGTACCTGAAACATGACCTTACCCCTGACCTCCAGCTTAAATCAACTCCTAAATGAAATTATAAATAGTTCCCGAAGTAAATCATCATTTTTCATAACTTGTAGTTCCATTATTTATGAACCCACACAGACACAAATCAGCGCTGTTAGTTCTGCTCTTTTTTTTTCTGAATAGCTGATGTGAATCAGCAGACGAGCAACCTTTGGCCTCTAGTTAAGCTTGTCAGAAAGCAGGACAAATATTATCTCAGGCTTTCCTGCGAGAAATGAAGAGGCATGTAAGACAAAACACAAGACTGCGGGGCAAATAATTCAATAGCAATATCTGAAAGGGAAAAAAAATACAGAACATAATTGCTCTCTGCAGCGAGTGATATCCAGACAGGAAAAACTTTCTATTCCAACTTTATTTTCCACCCCTTGAAATAATAAACTCAAAGTTCCTACAGAAAAACAAAGCAAAGAGAACACTCTTCCTGTTTCATTCATTATTGTTCATTTAATCCTTTTATAGCTGAAGTCTTTTATCTTTTTATTAACAGCATGCATCACGTCCTCTCACAGAAACCTCATGAACTTTTAGAACACAGCTGGGTTCCTTGATTTTTTTTTTTGTTCCCGGTGTGCTGCATTAATTTCCCCTTTACAGCTGCTTCAATTTATAGCTGTTTGATTTAATTGTCCTTTGCAGCTTAAGAAGCTCGTATATGTGTACCTGGTGAGGTATGCAGAGGAGCAGCAGGACCTGGCTTTGCTATCCATCAGCACCTTCCAGCGGGCCCTCAAGGTAACATCTCTACTTCTGTCTTCATTATTACTAACATGGTAAAAAGCTGTCTTTTCTTGCCTTTTGTCCTTAATGCTGAGATTTTAATCGCGTTCTTTTTATTATACGGGGCTGTCAATCGATTCAAATGTTTAATCACGATTAATCTCAGGATTGTCCATAGTTAATTGCGAATAATCGCACATTTTTTATCTGTTGAAATGTGAGATTTGTCAAGTATTTAATCCTCTTATCAACACGGGAGTGGGCAAATATGCTTGCTTTATGCAAATGTATGTATATATTTATTATTGTAAATCAATTAACAACACAAAACAATGACAGATATTGTCCAGAAACCCTCACAGGTACTGCATTTAGCATAAAACAATATGCTGAAATCATAACATGTCAAACCGCAGCCCAACAGGCAACAACAGCTGTCAGTGTGTCAGTGTGCTGACTTGACTATGACTTGCCCCAAACTGCATGTGATTATCATAAAGTGGGCATGTCTGTAAAGGGGAGACTTGTGGGTACCCATAGAACCCATTTACATTCACTGATCTGGAGGTCAGAGGTCAAGGGACCCCTTTTGAAAATGGCCATGCCAGTTTTTCCTCGCCAAAATTTAGCGTAGGTTTGAAGCGTTATTTAGCCTCTTTCCCGACGAGCTAGTATGACATGGTTGGTACTGATGGATTCTTTAGGTTTTATGGTTTCATATGATGCCAGTATCTTCACTTTAGCTTTAAAACTGAGCCTGCTACAACATACAAATCGCAAGTTGCGTTAAAGAAATTAGTGGCGTTAAAACGAATTTACGTTAACAAGTTATTACTTTGACAGCCCTAAAATATATATACAGATATAACTTTTGTGTTGTTGTGGTTCATAACATCTAGTGGGGAAGTTGCATAACGATCTCTAACCTCAATGTTCTGTTAAATGCTTCAGAAACAGTAATCATTATTAGTAGAGAACTTTCTTTCCCACACTGACACAAGTGCTTTTTGTTTTTGTATCCCTGTGATAGGACCCAAACCAGTTCATCCGGGCCAGCGCACTGAGGGTTTTGTCCAGTATCCGGGTCCCCATAATTGTTCCGATCATGATGTTGGCCATCAAGGAGGCAGCGGCTGACCTGTCCCCGTATGTCAGGAAGACATCGGCCCATGCTATCCAGAAGCTCTACAGGTAATAATCCTGTGCATCGGATTTCATGCTGCAACACGAGTTCAGATCTAGAGCTTGACTGGCTCTCCTTACCACCTCATGGCTGTGGAGTTAATACAGTAAATGTTGGGTAATGTTGATACAAGGGGTTTTGCCCTGCAGTTATCTTGCTCTTATCAGATGAGTGTTTCTAAGACTGGCATGGATCAAAGAATGAATGAGGGCTTAACATATGAGTAAAGTAGTAAAACTGAACTTGAATGAATAAGTTGCATGTTTAATTTAGTTTAAATTTGCAGCACTGGGGCTGTGTCTGAAATCTCACCTGTTTTACTGTACAGTATAGAGTATTATTTTTATTTTGCACCATTTTATTTTAGGCCTGCAACTCATTTTATCTATAAAATATCAGAAAGTGGTAAAAGGTGAGATGGACAAAGGTAAAGGATGAGTTAATATGAGTGAGAGAGGACTTACCTGGACTTCTGCAGAAGAAAAGAAGAGAACATACAGAATACAGTGTGACGTTTTATAAAGTCATTTGAGATGAACTGGAGGAGAAGGGATTTGTGTGTACAGTAGATCAGTGCCGAGTCAACGTGAAAAAAAAGTCTGCGACTCCCTGCATAGGAGTGGCAGCTCTCGAGACGAAGAAGATAAATGTATTTGCTCCTTCGTACACGCCCCTCAGCAACTTATTTGCGCTTTGATTACTAAATAGAAAACGAGTTTGATTCGGACTCGCCAAACGGACTATGGCTTGTGAAAGCGCCCTCAGTCAGGGGTCGTCAGTTTACTCAATGATAGAAAAGGGGTACCTTAAGGAAAAAGGTTGAGAACCACTGGACTAAACTACCGAGTGTCTGTTATGTAGGGAGCAGTGAAAGTCTAGATCAGAAAATCAAACATGCTCACTGACAGCTGATGTGACACACAGCCACCTCCGTACTCTGAGCACACAGAGGGGACTTAATTTAATTTGTAAGTCCATCGAGTTTTCATGTTATGTGAATAATTGCCATTCCTTAGTTGACAATTTGTGTGTCTCTCTCGCTCTCTCTCTGTCGCCTCCAGCCTGGATCCAGACCAGAAAGAGCAGCTGATCGAAGTGATAGAGAAACTGCTGAAAGACAAAAGCACAGTAAGTACAGGCAGAGCTATACAGTACTGTACATTTCCCATGTCGTCGACCACTGGAGGGCGCCCCAGTCAAGCGATTCTCCTCTTATCTCTCCATCCCACAGCTCATTCGGCAATGCCATGGTTTGTTAACACCCACTTAAACCCACACATCTTCAGATGCTCCTTGTTAAGTGTCCATTTGGAAGGAATTTTCGCACTGATGCTAGTGTCAGCTTAATTTTCTCAAAGGCCAACTTCTTCTCTTTTTTTTTTCTTTCACCCCCACAATGGACCGTAAATGAGTTGGATTCTCAAATTCTGTGTTTAGGCCGGTCTCAGACACAACGCAGGCAGCCCCATTAGAAGTCAGCAGGCAGCACATTAATTTGAGGAGGTCACAGTGAATACTGAAGGTGTTTAAATGCCAATTTCAAATATGTAGACGTTGGCTACAGAATGCAGAGTATGTTGTGTTTGTACGTGCGAGTCATGCACAGTTTGTCGTAATTATGTATTCATAGCGTATACCTATGATTATACAAACAAAACAAAGCGGCTTAGGCCAAGGGGGGATGGAAAGCCCAGTACCAGATGCATAGCATATTTAGCCCCGGACGCTAACGAAGACAGATGACTTCTCCCCCTGTTGGAGCCCACATTGTGAGGCTGGGGACGGAGAGAGAGGGCACTATCATCACACAGAGCACTATCAGCCGCTGATGAATGGCGAAAAACCCAAACATAGTGGAGCCTTAATAGCTATCTGGCGATGCATTTTTATGACGCTAGGACGATACCATGCAGCATTAAGAAGTCCCACAACGATGCCATTTTATTTATTTTTCTATATACTGTCAGTAATTCTATGTAAGGATGCTGTGGAGTTGAATCAGTGCTGTCATCATGTCTACGTAAAGGGGAACATCACAGATTTTACACATAAAGGTCAGGTTACTAGTCTGCACAGCCCGGGGAAACGGTTTTATAATGTCCTCTGCAGGAATTCTGTCAAGGCACGTTTATTTTAGAGCTGTCAAAGTTAACGCTAATTCATTTTAACGCCACTAATTTCTTTAACTCATGAACACAACTTGCAATTTTTTAGGTTGTAGCGGGCTCAGTTTTAAAGCTAGAGTGAAGATACTCATCATATGAGACCAGAAAACCTAAAGAATCCATCGGTACCAACCATGTCATACTAGCTTGTCGTGAAGGAGTTTAAATAACGCCCCAAACGTACGCTAAATTTTGGTGAGGAAAAACTGGCATGGCTATTTTCAAAGAGGTCCCTTGACCTCTGACCTCCAAATATGTGAATGAAAATGGGTTCTATGGGTACCCACGAGTCTCCCCTTTACAGACATGTCCACTTTATGATAATCACATGCAGTTTGGGGTAAAAACCATGCAATATAAACATGTTATTTTTGCCTGTATACTGTAGTATGCGGTTTCAAACTGAGCCCGAGTCTTAATGTTAATAATTACACCTGTGCTTGTCCTGCTATGACAAAAAAGTGCTGTTAAAAAGCTCTATTGCAACCTTACTTTAGCTTTTCAGGCCTTAGACAGCCAGCTCTCCAGACACCTTTAGGTTTGTAACACAGTTTTACCAGATCGAATGTTAATGAATCAATTTAACTGCAAATCAATGAATTAATTTAGGTAAATGCTATTTAGCTGATGTCAGTGTGCTGCCTGTAGAAGAAGGAAACGTTTGGTTATTGTTCCAGCCTGTGTCATCGTCCAGGCCTGCTGACGTTTACCTTTACAGATGTGCCTGTTTGGTTAAATGGCTGTGACACACGGGAAGGGGGGGGGGGCTGCTTATAGGCAGGATGGTTTAAAGAGAAAATGGGAAGGCCCGATGACAGAGACAACATAGGAGTTTGTGCAGCTGTTTTACCGTGATGGATCTATTATCCAGCCATTACAAGATAAATGATCGATCCCTCCCACCAGCCCGCCCCCCTGCACCTTCTGCAAAATTGAAATGAGAACAGAAAGGAGGGACGGGGAGGCCTGGGGGGGCGGTATGATCAGGGGCTAGGTGAGATGCCCATTAATTTAAGAGAAAAAGGAGGGAGGAGGAAGAGAGCAGGAGAAGAGCGAGCGAAAGGGAGGATAGGCCGACCCCGCGCCGGGCCATCAATCAAAAAGGCGCACGTTGTCTCTGCCGTGATGACCCAGCACTCTCTGCCTCTCTGGCACCCTAATTAGAATTCATAGCAAAATAGATGCAAGGAAACGGTTTGGGCCCTTCATAATTTTATAGGAAATTTATTGTTATTAGAAGAACCATTTGCTTAGTGTGATTTTTCCATTACCGGCTTGTCACGCAGGGTAGATAATACGGTCGAGGAGGGGGAGGAGGTGTATGAACTCCATAGATTGGGGTGTCAGTTTTGTTGATGGTGCATGTAGTTTACCTTGGAGCTGTTGTCTAATGGGGGAAGTTGGGAGAGAATGCACAAAGCCTTGCAGCGGCATCCAGAAACAGTGCTGCCTGTAATAGCCTCAGAGACACGAGAGGCCTTGGGAGGACGCCAGGGGAGTAAAAATACACGTCGCCAATGCATGCTGAATATATGTATATTCTAATTGACTGCTTTGAGTGTGTTTATCTACAGTAGAATTATATGTTGGTAGAGATAATAACTGAAAAGACCAGCTGTGCTTCAAGCTGCTGTGAGGCTACTTTAACAGAAATACTCTATGTACAAGCCATGATTTTGTTTATACTGCACATCAGGTCCTGTGAACACTTTTCATTGGGAATACTTTCTATTAGTCTTTATAAAAACAGTTTATATTGTGTTGTTTTTTTTGCATTATCCAAATGAAATTATATCAAATGAAATTTTATTTATATAGCACATTTCATACGAGAAACGTAGACTCAATGTGCTTCAAATAAAAACAAAAAACAGGCAAAGATCAAGAAAGATTTCCGCTCATTACATGCATACAGTCTTTTCAAAATAAATATCCGTCTTCACAGGAAACAACTCGGTTAGGTTTAAGCAACAAAACTACTTCTTAAGGTTTAGGAAAAGATCGTGGTTTGAGTTAAAATTAGGGCTGTCAGAGTCAACACAATAATAACACGTTAACACAAACTTGTTTGGAAGTTATTAACGCCAATAACTTGCAATTTTTAGGTTGAAGCAGTCTCAGTTTTAAAGCTAGAGTGAAGATACTGGCGTCATATGAAACTAGAAAACGTAACAAATCCATCGGTACCAACCATGTCATACTAGCTTGTCGCGAAGGAGGTTAAATAACGCTCCAAAATTAGGCTATATTTTGCCGAGGAAAACATCAGCATGCTAACATGCTTACGATGGCAATACATGCTAATGTTTAGCAAGTATAATGTTTACCATCTTAGCATGATAGCATGCAACGTCTCCTCATACTGTACAACGGTTTGTATGATATCTTATGTGAAGTTATTCCTCATTTTTCATGCATTTTCCTACAAATGTCCAGTAACACATGTCAAATTTGGCTTGTTACATGCATAAAGTCTTTTCAAATCGTGGTTTGGGTTAAAATTAGGGCTGTCAAAGTTAACACAATAACACGTTAACGCAAATCAGTTTTTAATGCCAATAATTTGCAATTTTTAGGTTGTAGAGGTCTCAGTTTTAAAGCTAGAGTGAAGATACCGGCGTCATATGAAACTAGAAAACGTAACAAATCCATTGGTACCAACCATGACATACTAGCTTGTCGCAAAGGAGGTTAAATAACGCTCCAAAGTTAGGCTACTTTTTGGCGAGGAAAAACTGGCGTGGCGATTTTCACAGGGGTCCCTTGACCTCTGACCTCAAGATATGTGAATGTAAATGGATTCTTTGGGTACCCACGAGTCTCCCCTTTACAGACATGCCCACTTTATGATAATCACATGCAGTTTGGGGCATGCAATACAAATACTTACAATATCGCAATATATTGAATGGTTACCCATCGTATCATTATACCTATTGTATTGCCATATTTTTGCAGCCCTATCACAAACTGCAGCCTTCTAAATGGTCGTACTGTTGAATCAACACCTCTCTAAAACTCTATCACATATGATAACATGCATTTTCATGCATGACTGTTGGTATTAAGCTACTTTCTAGATCTACCTGCGAGTGTCATTGTCTTGAATGTAACTAGTATTTCTTCGGGTCACTCTGTAAATGTACATCCATACATCAGACTGACACTATGAGATGTAGTTGTTTGATCCTCCAGTGATCCATTCATCAGTATTAGTGTGTGACTGTCAGAAAAAGCTAATCATCACTCAGATTTGAGGTCCAGATTTCTCAGAGAAGCTACAGACAGCAGCTGTGCACACACATTTCATACACACACACACACACACACACACACACACACACACACACACAATCACACAATCAATGCAGGCTCATGACAATGCTGATGGGTAAATGCACTGGGTTCCCACAGGGCCACTGGGGGCCAGAAGGCTTTAATTGGGAAGACCAGATTCTGCTCCCTTTCTCTTCTTCGTCTTCACCCTCGCCTGCCCATGATAATGCTGTTTGCATATTAATACGCCGCCATGTCACTCACTCATTCGCACAGTCAGTCAGCGAGCCAGCAGGCGGTTCAGTGGCGGTGGTGGTGGTGGGGGGGGGGTTAAAACATAGTTGATTATTGGATCTCTCAGCTGCTGCTTCCTCCTCGTCCTCCTTTCTCTGTGAATTGAACATTAAATGAGTTTTGTACCTGAGAAAAAAAATATATAATTTACAGGAAAAATATGAGAAACACTCTGATTGATGGATTTCTTTCACAGGATTGTGTAATTTAAGTGAGTTAAAACTATAAACGCAAACCTTTTCTATCTAATTATCAGCTAACTACTATGGGTATTATAATCAAAGTGGTAAATTGACATTGTGCTTTTTTGAAGTGTTTTTTTCTATTATCTGTTAACCGGTCTTTTATTTCTCTAGAGTATTTATATTACGGCTTTTTTAGAGATAAAGTAGATGTTCAATTTGCTACACATCCTGATGACTTCCATTAACTCCAGTGTTAATACTGGAGAGAAATAAATACAAAATAACAGCGTTTCCCTCATGAGCTCTTCTTCTTCTTCCCTTTCATTAGCTGGTGGCCGGCAGCGTGGTGATGTCTTTTGACGAGGTGTGTCCAGATCGCATCGACTTAATCCACAAGAACTACAGGAAGCTGTGTAACCTGTTGGTGGACGTGGAGGAGTGGGGCCAGGTGGTCATCATCTCCATGCTGACGCGCTACGCCAGGACGCAGTTCACCAGCCCCTGGAAGGAGGTGAGGCACTCATCGCCCTCAAATATGTATTAATCTACTGCAGAAAATAGTCCCCGACAAATGCATTTTGTTGAATTTCCTCCTGTTTGAGTAACATTTGCTGAAAAATCACAGTGAGCAGCTGTTTTAGGAAGTTACTGAGCCTTTTTTAAAAATGAACCCGTAGGTGCCGGACCCATTTTTGAAGTTTGCATCTTCAGAAGGAAGCAATGGGCCTGGGGATAAAGGCACAAACAGGCTGAGGAAGATGAAACGTATTTAGAGTCGAACCAACACAAAATAATGAATAACACCAGCCTTAACCTTTAAAAAAATAATTCTACAAATGCATGAAAATGAGAGAGAATTTGAATTCACAATTTAGGGATTATAGATTGTAACATTTGAGTTAAACTCCCGTGTTTAGATTTACAGTCTTTGTGTTTTTTATAGGGCTGTCAATCAATTAAAATGGTTAATCGCAACTTAATCACACATTTTTTATCTGTTTTAAATGTACCTTAAAGGGAGATTTGTCAAGTATTTAATATCTTATCAACACGGAAGTGGACAAATATGCTGCTTTATGCAAATGTATGTATATATTTATTATTGGAAATCAATTAACAACACGAAACAATGACAGATATTGTCCAGAAACCCTCACAGGTACTGCATTTAGTATAAAACAATATGCTCCAATCATAACATGGCAAACTGCAGCCCAACAGGCAACAACAGCTGTCAGTGTGTCAGTGTGCTGACTTGACTATGACTTGCCCCAAACTGCATGTGATTATCATAAAGTGGGCATGTCTGTAAAGGGGAGACTCGTGGGTACCCAGAGAACCCATTTACATTCACATATCTGGAGGTCAGAGGTCAAGGGACCCCTTTGAAAATGGCCATGCCAGTTTTTCCTCGCCAAAATTTAGCGTAAGTTTGGAGCGTTATTTAACCTCCTACACGACAAGCTAGTATGACATGGTTGGTACTGATGGATTCATCAGTTTTACTAGTTTCATATGATTATATGAGGAAATGAAAACATTGTGTTATGTATGTTTGTGTTTCAGGGCGCCATGTTTGATGAGAACAACGAGAAGGCGTTCTACGACTCTGACTCTGAGCAGAAGAGAGAGCCGACGGAGGACAAGCCGTACATCATGGATCCAGACCACAGGCTGCTGCTCAGGAACACCAAACCTCTGCTGCAGAGCAGGAACACTGCTGTGAGTTAGCTGGACACTTAAACACAGACATATACAGCCGTAGTCGAGCCATTAGGAGGAGAGCGTGTACGTGTGCGTGCTGCTTTTTAAGCTGTCGAGAGGTATAAACACTGATCAAGGCCTCTGCTCGTATGTCACCACTGTCTGAGAGATAAAAGCTACACTATAACTAGAGCTGCTGTATTTCTGTATGGACTTACACGCACTTTCAAATTCACTTCCTAGCAGTAATGCATTTTAAGATACCTTTTCTTACACAAATACAACACGCACACCTGGACACACAATGTAAAGACAATACACACACACATACACTTGCCATAGTGCAGAAAAAACAGATAAAAAACGTAGTGAGTGCAGATCTCCATCACCCAGGAGTCTCAAGGTCTCTGTCGCTGTGTAGCAGCGGGAGGAAAAATGCTCCCAAATGAAAGTGTTGATTAAAATGTGACATGCTGTGTCTTTACACGCGACAACACAGTGACATCCTCCATCTTCATGTAGACGGCTGAACCCTTTCATTCTGCCTGCAACGATGGACACACGTCCGCCTGCTATTTAAAGCTCCGCTGAAAAATTACCTTTTATAGAGTCGCGTCCTGAGTGTAGAGCCTGAAGACATGCGTAGGAATTTTATTTTAGCTCAATAAACCGATGGTGTTGTGATAATAACAATAACAATAATAATAATAATAATAATAATAATAATACTAGAGCACATACAAGTTACAAAGTGTTCAGAGTGTTAAAAAACATGAACTCAAGGAGAAGTATAACATGTAGAGTTAGAGAATAAAAAGCTAGTAGCACATTCTGGAAGTGGTTGAAAATTAAGACGAACAACAAGAAGACTGAAATGCAAAGACATTACCGAGAAGCAGTGGTGGAATGTAACTAAGTAGTACATTTGTTCAAGTGCTTTAGTATTTCCATGTTATACTGCTTTCTACTTCTACATCTCAGAGTTAAATATTGTACTTTTTACTCCACTACATTTGTCTGACAGCTTTAGTTGCGTTACAGATTACAGTTTCATCCCCTTCCTGTTCAATGATAACCACAAATCTCCAGATGTGTTGATGTTGAATGTTTGCATTGTCACAAAGCTGAAAACAAGGCTGCTTTTCTGACATCATGTAAAGTTTACTTTTTAGAGTTATATGATATACAGTATATGATATCTCACAGGACAGCGACGCTACAAACATATGATGATCTTGTAGACCATGATGCATAGCTGTAGATTAAACTAGCCAACAGGATATGAAGGAGTTAAAATACGGATCTACATCCTTCAAAAAAGTACGGGAAGTTACTGTCGTCGCTCCCAGGACTTAATCCTATTAACTGTCCCCAAAATCCGTACTGAACTGGGAAAAAGGACGTTCAAGTATGCTGCTCCCTCTTCTTGGAATCAATTAAAAAATGACCTGAATCTTTGAGAGCTGGTCTCACTGAACCGCGTGTCAGAGAAGGTGACGTAAAAACGTGAAAGTCTCTCTCTAGAGCCAGTGTTTGGTTTGTCCGTTCTGGGCTACTGTAGAAACATGGAAGACTCTGTGAAGAGGACTCTGTGAAGAGGACCAGCTCCCTATGTAGATATGAAGGACTCATTCTAAGCTAACAAATACACAACGATTATTAGTTTCAGGTGATTATACACTAATGAAAACATAGTTATGAATATTGTATTCCATTTCTGCTCATAGATCCCCCCAAATGCTACTCACTGGTCTTTTAAACATCTACAGCAGTAAAATGCAACATACTCATACTTTAAGTACACTTTGCTGATAATACTTACATACTAAAGTCATATTTTGAATGCAGATATTTTACTTTTAAGAGAGTATTTTCACAGTGTGGTATTAGTACTTTTACTAAAGTAAAGGATCTGAATACTTACTTACTTACTCGCCAGTATGTAAAATGTTTCAAGAGATATTTAAATAATTCCCGACTGTGTTGGTGTGTTTTAGGTGGTGATGTCTGTCGCTCAGCTCTATTGGCATTTGGCTCCTAAGCATGAAGTCAACATCGTCACCAAGTCTCTGGTCCGACTCCTAAGAAGCCACAGGTAATGCAAAATAATATATATATGCTGCCTTCTCCTGAGTCAGCTGTGATGACTTACCATCTTTCTTCGACAGAGAGTTCACTGTATCTCTGCGTCCACATTGTTGATGTCTGATTATGTTCTCTCTTGTGCACAGAGAGGTGCAGTACATTGTGCTTCAGAATATAGCCACCATGTCTATTCAGAGGAAGGTAAGTGTGCAGAACAATGACGTTGTCTTGATTCATTGACGCAGGCTCTCTAATAACAGGAGTTGTCTCCTAACAGGGGATGTTTGAGCCCTACATGAAGAGTTTCTATGTGAGATCTACCGATGCCACACACATCAAAACACTGAAGGTAACTACCAGTTTATTTTCTGTATTATCTACATACTGAAGCACAATATGGGCTCATATAAGAGGCAATAAGACAATATTTTGTTTTATTTCCTTTCTATATATTTGTACTGTTTCCCACTTTGTATTGCAACTGCTGCACAACAATTTCCCTCAAGATATATCATCTTAACCAAGCCTCCCTTATAATTCTTGTAGTTGGAGATCCTGACCAACCTGGCCAATGAAGCCAACATCTCCACTATTCTGAGGGAATTTCAGGTTTGTGTTTTTATCCTAAATGTTTACCAGTAGTCGACATCAACAGTCAAGGGTTGCTTTGAGATCTGGGGTATTACTTCTCCTCACTGTCCTTGTCTTGTCGTTTTTTTTCCTTCAGACCTATGTGAAGAGCCAGGACAAGCCGTTTGCAGCAGCCACCATTCAGGCCATCGGCAGATGTGCCACCAACATCTCCGAGGTGACGGACACTTGTCTCAACGGTCTGGTGCTGCTGCTCTCCAACAGAGACGGTAAAATACCTTCATTGTTTACAGATATCTGAGTGTTTAACCTTCCTCTGTATATTAAAGGGATAGTTTGGATGGTTTGAAGTGGGGTTGTATGAGGTACTTCTCCATAGTCAGTGTGTTACCTACAGTAGATGGTGTTCAGCACGCCGCCAGTTTTGAGAACCAG
Organism: Sebastiscus albofasciatus; assembly: GCA_916701655.1. Lineage (NCBI taxonomy): Eukaryota > Metazoa > Chordata > Actinopteri > Perciformes > Sebastidae > Sebastiscus > Sebastiscus albofasciatus. The sequence continues at coordinate 30,440 of CAKAOI010047394.1, forward strand.
ACAGGAGTAGCAGCATGGGAGCAAAGCAATGTACTAAAACAGATTTTAGACACCTAAAAGAATCAATATCAGTTTAAGTGTACGCTATATTCAGAATATTTTTACCACTTAACCTCGCTGTCAGACAGCCCTTTCTAAAGGGGAACTGAAGCTGTAATTTTACCTTGCAGAACACGTGAGTTTCTGGTCTAACGCTGCCTCAATCGGTTAATTAGTTTGTGTTATTGTGTGACTTTGGTGAATCCAAACCAACCCTTTAGAACACTAAAGTCACACAATAACACAAATAAACTAATCAATCAAGGCAGCGGTAGACCAGCAGCTCCTGTGTTCAGTGAGGTCAAATTACTGTTTTTGTCAGTGGAGTCTGGTGGCTTTGAAGAGAGCGTAGATAACCACTTCAGTTCCCCAGTTTTTAGGTGTCTAAAACCCGTTTGGCTGCAGCTACAGTACTCTTGTCTGTTTCTCCAAACTGGGGGCGTGCCGACCGTCATCTACTGCAGGTAATACACTGATTATGGATAAGTACCTCATACAACCCCACTTCAAAACATCTGAACTCTCCCTTCAAGGTGCGGCGACTGTCCACTTTTGTGTCTGTTGTGAGAACTTGCTGCGTTGTCTTTGCAGAGACTGTGGTGGCGGAGAGTGTGGTGGTGATCAAGAAGTTGCTGCAGACTCAGCCGACCCAGCACAGTGAGATCATCAAACACATGGCCAAACTCTTCGACAACATCACCGTATGTTTCATCGTTGTATTATTCGTACTGTTGATCCACTTCTATCTGTTCAACATGAGAGTTTAGACAGGAACAAATGAATAAGTGTCGTGAAATAGCAACATGACAACATTAATGCTTGTACTCAGAGTAACTGCCGCTCTTTCTCTTTGATTTGCCACCCAAACATGCAGGTCTCCATGGCCCGAGCCAGCATCCTGTGGCTGATGGGAGAGTACTGTGAACGGGTGCCAAAAATTGCACCTGATGTCCTCCGTAAGATGGCGAAGACTTTCACAGCAGAGGAGGACATTGTCAAGCTGCAGACGGTCAACCTAGCAGCCAAACTCTACCTGACCAACTCCAAGCAGGTACAACATTAAATACAAAGTGCCAAGAGACTTTTAATGTGTCGACCAGAACAGATATGGTGCCAAATAATGGTATTAAAGCTGAATCAGATTCTGTTATCTAAATATGGGCCCATGAATCGTCCTTTTAGGTGTTTTATTTCACAAGACACAGCGCCGTCTTGCAGTAATTGAACACTTCTGCAGCTCCGAGCTAAATGCTCAGTTTAAATATAAAGCCGTGAATGAGACAGCTTTAACGTAATGGAGCATCTCCTAGCACAGCTTGGTGTCTACAGGCCGTTCAGTGAGATGGGGTGATTTTGGCCTCCGAGCTGGGTTTATGAGCCCAGACGCTGCCTCCTCAAACGAGCACATCATTACACCTCTTGCTCCTCGTAATGTGTCGGGGAAGGATGGAGAAGGAGAGACAAAGACAATTCAGAAAAGGATTCGGGTTATAATGCTGCTGTTTTTATGGCTGCCTAAATAATATATGTCAGTGCAAGTGCTCTTTCTCGCTGTTTTGGGCCAGAGGAAGGGTTTTTTAGTTATCCAGGGTGAAATAAGAACCACAATATGGGAATAAGGAGACAAAAGAGGGTAATGGCAATCCTTGCACAACTGATTGTACACAACGTTTTTAGCCTTATTCCAGTTTTATCGATTTTTGGGAATAGGAAGGAATAGTTCAACATTTTGGGAAATATGCTACTTCTCTTTCTTGCCAATATTTAGATGATAAGATTAGGGCTGCACAATCACGATTTTGGCTTCCCACAGTTAAGGGAACATGGTCGACTACGATATCTGCTCATAGAACACTCTGCTGCATATCAAATCAAGCGCTTCCCAAACTAACAGCCAGCCACCAGGGGGCGATCCAGATGTTTTGGCTTCACTTTTGGGGAGCTATCACGCTGCTGTACACGAATCCAACAGCGGCAGTGTGTGAAAATCTTTCCTGAATGTTGTGGCTGCAGTCCAGAGTAGAAGAGTAATGTACCGTATGTTACTCATTTTAACAGAGGACAGACAGACAGTGAAGAAGAACCTTTTTTTAAGTCTTATTTTGATGCAAAGATTTATACATCAGCAGGACTTTAGCGTGAAAATGCTCTGTTTATTTAAATGTGAAACAATGTGAACAAATATTTTGCCCCTAAAATCAATGAATAATATATAATAAAAATAATTGTGATTATCATTTTGGCCATAATTGTGCAGCCCTACCACTCATGTATGTTCCCGAAGTGCAGAGCGAGAGCCAGGACACAGTTAGCTTAGCTTAGCTTAGCATAAAGATGATGGAAACAGGCTCCAAATTTCAAAAATCAACCTACCAACACCTCAGAAGCTCTACAGTAAACATGCTTTATCTCGTTTGTTTAATCAAAACAAAAACCGTAATGTAGAAATGACAAGTTGTGTTTTTTACGGGTACAGACACAAGAGTTGTAACGATCAACTCTCAGCAATCTTTACTCACTTGTCTTTTATCCTTGTCTGCCATCTTACATGTCATCCTACTTCTCTGCCCTCTCTGACCTCAGACTAAGCTGCTGACCCAGTACATCCTGAACCTCGGCAAATACGACCAGAGCTACGACATCAGGGACCGGACGCGCTTCATAAGACAACTGATCGTGCCCAACGAGAAGAGCGGCGCCCTCAACAAGTACGCTCGACGCATCCTCCTGGCCCCCAAACCAGCCCCGGTGCTCGAGTCTGCCTTCAAAGGTACTTCATACTTTTGCAATTTCAACCCGTTATCTTTATTTTGGAACATATTAACTCCTCTAAATAGGTTGAATATTTAAGATTAAGACCATTCCTCTCTTGTTTGGTGATTCATCTGAAGCCAGTCACTGAATCCATATTAACTAGACCTCTATTTCACTTCTATTTCCAGTAGTATGCAAAGTTGATTCAGGCGGTGGTTTTATTATTCTGGTGTGTCTGTCTCTCTGAAGGGCAGTTAGGTCAGACCCCTTTACCTTGCACTAATGAGATGGGTAAATTATTGAGCTAATGCTAACCTTTTTCAGACACTCGGAGGGAAAAAAATCTCCCTCATTTAGCTGTCTCTGCTCTTCTCTCTCTCTCTCTCTCTCTCTCTCTCTCTCTCTCTCTCTCTCTCTCTCTCTCTCGCTCCTTGACAAAAGGGACAGAAACTGCCTCCTGCAACATTAAAATTCAGAGTCAGTTTGCACCTACTGGATGTTTATGGAAAGCGTTAACCGCCCCTGTCATTCTTAATATTCACAACTTTTTTTTCTCTTTTTGGTTTGCAAAGCACAGTTTTTAGAGCAAACCTCCCAAGGCACAGACACCGATTATCTCCCTGTGTTGGACACTGTGGAGGGAGAAGACTGAATGTGTGTTTGTGTGCACACAAAAACAGATTTTATATGAGGAAGCCTAGTTCCTATATTAAAGATCTCTATATGTATACAGTGACATTTAGCCACTGGCTCCCTCATTAACCCTCTGAGACCCACAGAGCCATTTGTCTTTTTTTAGGGGGGTCTTTAGGGGGAGATAGCAGGTCAACAGTAGATGTCACATAGAAGTGGTGTACATCATCTGAAAGCTGGGAACCTGAAGATTAATTTGAGATGCACCTCAGCACTGTGTCAAGTTGTTCTAGTCATGAATCAGAAATAAACATTAATTCATTGGTGGTCATCCCATGCTCTATTATGTCTCATAAATTGTTGCAGCAATTTTTGGGTTGATACCATTTGTTACACAGATTTGGTGCTAAATTTAATCATTTTTTGCCACTCGAGAATTGATAAAAATGATCAATAATCCCTCCAAAATCATACCACATTAAGACATCAAGACCTTGAGGAACACCAGAGAAAAAGCCATGCTGTGATTTGGTTTCAAAAACTTTTGAAACATTTGGAGATTTCTGCAAGAATTGCATGTTTCGGCGGTTGGATAGTGAGCTAGGTCTAGGTCTCTAGTCTGATCCATCCATCCTCTGAATGCTCTAGGTCTCTAGTCTGATCCATCCATCCTCTGAATGCTCTAGGTCTCTAGTTTGATCCACCCATCCTCTGAATGCTCTAGGTCTCTAGTTTGTTGCTGTAAAGTTTCACGAGGCTGTGATTATCCTAGAGGTCACCACAGGTCATTTTATACAGTGACGTCATTTAAAAAAATAAATTGTCTCCCTACAATGAAATGTCTCCTATGGGGACTAACATCATCACACATGAATACAGTTGGTCTCATTAGATCCACAAGAGTCTCAGCTTTACTTTTCTTTGCTTTGGTTTGTACCAATGGGTTTTCCAGCTCTAAAACTGAGCCCACTACAACCTTTGAAAAATGTAAAGTTGGCCAAGGGCGCCGGCGTCCTCAAGGCGTGGAAGAGGTTAAGGACAGACTTCAGTGACTTTGAATCGTCCTCTGTCTCACAGTTTCTCCACCACTCTTGAAACTTCCTTTGTTTTTTTTTCTTATCTTATCTTTTATTTTATTTTCCATTTCTTTAAAATGACCTCCCCCTTGCTTTTTCACCACTCTCTTATTTTCAACCCAGTGGCTTTTCTTGTGTTTCATTTTCTGTCATTTTTCTCTACTTTCAGATCGAGACCGTTACCAACTGGGCACTCTCTCCCACAGCCTCAATTCTAAAGCTACTGGATACCAGGAGCTCTCAGACTGGCCAGCTGTTGCTCCGGACCAGTCTGTGAGGAACGTGGAGGTCATTGAGCCAGTAAGACATCCACCTTCCTGACACACTCCGCATCATAGTTTTACTTTACTTTTACGTGTCTAATTCTAACTCACACTCGTTAGTTTATCGCCTCTTCACTTTCAGCGTCTCATTATGTCTGACAAACTTTAATGAGGCAACGACAATAATAAACAGCAATGTACAAATACAGAATTATAGACATGACAACAGATTACTTATGTTTGAAAAAGACATTTACTGACCTGCAACGTTGTTATTTTCTAACCTGGTTTTGTGGGATGAATCAGTTTGTGTTGGAGAAATTAACATTCCCTCCTCTCTTCCATTCGGCGAAGACGAGAACTTTTTGAGCCTCGTAATAAGTTTAAGAACAAAAATTACAGAAATTAAAGGGCTTTGTTTTTCATTGAGGGATGTTATTGATTCTGTTTATTCTCAGAGCACTCAGCGCTAATGAGGATCCTAATAAAACAATAAACAACAATGAAGCACAACTCAAGCGGTCATTTCAACAAACTTTATACCTTTAAATATAAGGCTGATTTAACAGAAAGAATATCTGGTAACGTGGGAAATCTGTGTTGTCCTGGACAAAACAAATGCCTGTAAAAAGTTATTGACCTAATTTGGTTAATTGACTAATTCCATTGCATCTGATTAAAGCGATTGAGAGGTATAAAGTGTGCATATATCCACTATATCCAGCTCTTCACACACTGCTACATGCTTTACTTTGTGTGAATAGTTGAGTCTGTAAACATATTTTAATGACAGTTATAGAATGATTTGTTTTCTTCACATTAAACACCTACAAAGCAAAAAGTATTTCGTAAAGCTTCTGAATAAGATGTTAGAATCGTTTCATCTCTAAATGATGAATCTGAGATGATGTAATTTAACTGACCTCACTTCCCTCCACTCTATCTGTTCAGGTGCAGGAATGGGCACCGTTAGTTGGGAAGACCAAGAAACAAAAATCTGACAAGTTCTACTCGGACGACGAAGAGGAGAAAGAAGAGGAAGCATCTGAGAGCAGCGGCAGTGAAGACAGCAGCAGCAGCAGCAGTAGTGAAGGTTTGTCTTGACTCTGTCTAACAGTCAGTACTGTTGTCCTCGTGGGACAGTGTATTAAAGTTCCTTAATATTTCTGGTTGATTTGGTGATACCTGTGCTCACTGCTGGAAACGGCAAGTACAGTTTAATACCACAGGTCCCGGAATTCAAAGCAAACACTCGCTTAGCAGCTACATTGTCAGAAATACAACAGAAAAGCAACTAGTGTATCAGTTTACAGTGCAGCCAAACCAACTTACGATCTTTTAATAAAGAAGTCGGTTAATGGTGGGTGATTTTGGACTAGTCTTTTGCACACAACAGCAAAGCACATATGAGTTGGTTACCTTGCAGAGGAGTTGGAGGTGTCTGACAGCTCATTGTTGCTGCTCCTTCTTGTTTCATTACTTCCTTCAGTATTTAAAACTGATGTAAAATGAACATGTAGTTTTGTAGACACATTTTTGAGGAACGATTGTTGTCAGTTCTAACATTGCGTTGCGTTTCCTGTGACTGCCGGGGTTATTGTCATGAACTTAGATGAAAATAAGCAGTGAGAAATAGAGTCGTAAACTGAAACTAAATAAAACTACATCCTTTTTAAGAAAAAAATAAACTGAAACCATATTGCCTGGTTAAAAGAAATTATAAAAAATAAAATAAAAATGAACATAAATTCATTTCAGTTTTAGTTTTTTATCTATATTTATAGAAATCTATATAAATAATTAGAACATGATTTAAATTTTGTTGTAGATCAAATGCCATATAACCACCAAGCTATTCAGCTCAGGTCTAATGTTGACATTCATACACAGTTCTCCAACCATGTATTTTGTATTTATGATCAAAAACTGAGTTTCATTTCATGAAAGATCTAACTTTAGTTCACCAGGCTTATATGTTTTAATGTTCTGTGTATATATACTGACATGCTGTATATCTGTATGTGTCTGTAGAGTCAGGCAGTGAGAGTGAGGAGGAAAGCAGTGAAGAGTCAGGAAAGACCTCCAGTGATTCTGGAAAGAGCTCCAGTGGATCTGAAAAGAGCTCCAGTGAATCTGAAGCAGAACAAAAAAAGAAGAAAAAGACCAAGAAGGCACCGCAGAAGAAAAGCAAACCAACTGCTGCCTTCAGGTACAGTTAAACCCTCCCGTCTGTGAGTTTTCTGTGTCCAGATGTTACCCGTTTCTGTCTCTTTTTCCTCTTTAGCTAATGAGACAGGTGTGTGTTTGTGAGAGTCGTAGGCAACAACAAATGTGATCAGCGCTTTGCTGCATCAACAAGCTCAAACCTCCATCTGTTCACAACTTCAGCCATTTTTATAATCTATATGACAACCCACCTTCTGGCTGATACTTCCTTCTGTTCAGCTTGCGCTTTATCCATTATGGTTACCAGGAAGAACCTGAAATTGTAGAAAATTTAGATTCTTATAGTTGCTGGATTTTTTTTTCTGTGCTGCAACAGCAAGAACAAAGTTTTTATGGTACATTGAAAAAGATGAAACACACCCCAAAACAAGTTGTGGGCCGTAAAAACGTCATTATGCCTGAGTAGAGGCTGAGCAATTCTCCAGCTCCAAGCTGTAGCCTCTCCGGCAATATAGGATTGTGTTGCATTTGTTTTCTGGGTTTGATTTTCTGACTGATATGTGGCAGCATAAGAGGTAGCTAAGAGACGATAATTAATAAATGATAAATTAATGACAATAATAATGCAAAACTCAGATATAATTAATGTGAAAAAACAAGCACATCTGCAGTATATCATGTCCATATATTGTGAATTTTATGTCACGAAGGACTCGCAACACTGTCATCTGCTCACGATCAAAATTTCTTCTTTATTACTTTACGAAAATGAGAATGTTTCAAACCCAAATTGGAGGAAACAAACACACTTTGTTGTGCATATTTTGCCTAAATATGTTATTAGTGTAGTAAGACACATGAGGTCTCTCACTCTTGATGTTTGGCCTTGTGTGCACCCAAAAGAAATAGTCTTAACCCATAGGCGAGGTTGCACGAAATGAAAGGCCTGCCTAAAAAAATCAATATCAGTTTAAGTGTACGCTATATTTAGAATATTTCACCTTTTACCTCGCCGCCAGTCAGCCCTTTCTGACGGGAATTAAAGCCGTTATCTACGCTCTCTTCAAAGCCGCCAGACTCCTTTTGACAAAAACTGTAATTTTACCTCGTAGAACACGGGAGTTGTTGATCTACTGCTGCCTCGATCGATTAGTATGTTTGCGTTATTGTGTGATTTTGGTGAATCCGAGGCATGCGAGGTAAAATTACTGTTTTTGTCAATGGAGTCTGGTGGCTTTGAAGAGAGCATAGATAACAGCTTCAGTTATATATATAAGTATATGTATATATATATATATATATATATATATGTATATGTATATATATATGTATATGTATATATATTTATATATATATTTTTATATATATATTTTTATATATATTTATATATATATTTGCATAAAGCAAGCATATTTGTCCACTCCCATGTTGATAAGAGT
>CAKAOI010047395.1:0-40832 GCA_916701655.1 Sebastiscus albofasciatus
TATAGTTACCATATACCAAGTACTTCCTTTATTATATACTGTATATTATTTGTAAATACACTATTATTTAAATTTGTATGTTATTATTTTTTGCTACTTAACTTACTGTTTTTTCTTAATGGAGCTTGCCAGGAAAAAGTATTTCACACCCTTGTACTGGTATAACCGGTGTGACAATAAACATCTTGAATCTTGAATCTAAAGTTGTGACCATCATTGAGAAACTATCAAAATGAAAAAAAAATGAAAAAAAACAAAATAGTTAAGTAAAAAAAAGTTAGATGGCTAAAATTTAACAAAATTAATTTCCAGTGTTGATTCTAACAGCATAAAATAATGTTATAAATAATTGACAACAAAAAAAATCACCGAAGTGGTTTTTAATTCAAAGCTCTAGCAGTGGTTGCAGGAAGGAAGGAAGGAAGGAGGAAGGGCGCGCTCGCGAACACAAACCGACCACGAGCGAACTGCCCCGACGAGCACATGCATGCACAGTGCGCGAGCGCGCCTACTCACGCGCTGACGCTGCCCATCCCCCACCCCGCGAGAGGAAAATATCAAAATAAACTTTCAAAACAGCAAAATAAACGCGCCCAAACCTCGCGCTCACAGCCGAGTGTGGTCCCGCCGCGCGGGGGTGTCATTTATAACGTTGATAAAAAGGTAATAATGACCGTAAACACTCACCAGAGAGCTCCAGATCATACAAGGGGGGCGCCTTCTCCTCCTCTGTGCTCCTAATATGGAATCTCCTCCTCCTCCTCCTCCTCCTCCACCACCGTTGTTTTCTACTTTAAACCCCGAAAAAGCAGCGTTCTAGCGGCCTTGAGAACCGACCGACCGGTGCTAGGAGTCCCCCAGTGACCGCTGTGTTGATGTGGATACATGTGATGGTAAATCCCCCTGAAGATGAGCTGGATGGTACAGTTTAGTTGTAGATTGGAGGTTTGCTCGCTAGTAGAGAGAAAAAGAGCCAAACGGTTCACGAGCAGCCAGCCAACGAAACACACAGCAGCCGACCTGCCAGGCGAAAATGAGGTAGGCCTGAGCTGCTCGCTGCAGGAAGGAAGTACACTCCAGTCACATAAACATCAAAATGGGTGTCGCAGTATGGAAAAAGGATGGTGGTGTAGTCGGGGCTGAGGTTTGGCGGGAAGTCCTCAAAAAATAAAATGCAAATTTTTGAGTTAACCAATGAATTTTCAAAAAAAATATGATTAAAGGAACTGTGAATTTTTACACGTATAATCTTGTTATTGCCAACGTGTGAACAGGTTGTAACCTATAACCTAAAAAACTTCCGTGACATTCTGGGTTACCTCTATCAGCCTGTACACTGTTTTTAAAGGTCCCATATCATGCTCATTTTCAGGTTCATACTTGTATTTTGTGTTTCTACTAGAACATGTTTACATGCTGTAATGTAAAAAAAACAACTTTATTTTCCTTGTGCTGTCTGCCTGAATATACCTGTATTCACCCTTTGTCTGAAACGCTCCGTTTTAGTGCGTTTCAACGGAATTGTGTTGCTAGGCAACAGTTTGGGTTCATGTTTGCTTCCTGTCAGCTGATGTTCTTTACCTACAACAGGAAATAAACTGGGACACATTTAGAACATTTACGTTTAAAACAGTGAAATGGTCTAAATATTGTAGATTTGTGACATCACAAATGGACAGAGGTCCTAACGGCTTGTTTCAAACACGCAGTTACTGAATACGTGCTGTGTGTATTTTTCCGTATATTCAGCGTTTTGATAGTTTAACAGTATTTATATAGCACTTAAACCTGCTTTATAATATAAAAGACATGAAAATCTCACTTTTTACAATATGGGACCTTTAATGTGAAGTATGCGGGACGTTTTTTTTCCGGGAAAATCCAACAGACGTGCGATTGCGAGTGCCTTTACGCTCTACGGCTCAGTTCGTTTTTTTTGTTGTTGTTTTTCTTAAGCTCTATCTCAGTTCTTATCCCGCATTATATTCCATATTTGACATTTCTTAAAGCTGAAGTAGGCGAGATTGGAGAAAATATGATTTTAAAAAAGTTATTTTTATAAAACGGTCGCTATATCGTGACAGTAGTTCATGAAACAGGTAACCTGAAAAAAATCATGTGCCTCTGTGTCCTCCGGTGCTCCTAACGGCATCTGCAAGATTTCACAAAACGGAGGAAAACAAGCAGTAAGAGCTGATCTGAGGTCTGCTGTCCAGCTGCCGTCTATGAGAGCCAGCTGTCAGTCACTCCGACCAAACGGTCAAACTAGGCCGCGCTGATCAAACATGAATCAATATTCTGTTACGTTAATGCCTATTTCTCTCCTCAAATGTTTTCAGAATCATCTTGTAGTGCACCGTTTAGCTGTAAAATGAGAAAGTTTGTGACCCAGCAGCCATGTTCATTGTATACAAACATAGAATAGAATTGAATAGATCGACCCAATTGTCACTGATATCCAGTCCAGCTATTTGAGTCAGTATATCGGCCAGATATCTGATCCGGTATCGGTATAAGTGCATCCCTAATGTGAACCACAAATAATATATGATATAAGGAGAGACTGGAGTGGGAGACATTGCTAGGCTGATGCTTAACACATACAGATGCATGATCTGCAGACATAAACAATGAAAAATAGATAACTACTAAGACGTGCAGGAATGCGTAAATGGAAAGCATTCAATCATCAACATGCACCCACACGCACACGCACACACGCGCAAGGTCCTACTTTGACAAACAGACACACACAGATAGAAAGCCTAAGGGTGATGTGTGGTGTGAGCCTTAACGTGGCTGTAACAGGAGAGTGGAGGATAGGTAATGACTTTTATACGGGGGGGGGGGCATCAGTGTATTTCCCCAGCCTGTACTTTCACATGCCTGGGGAGGTTTGTAGTACAAGAGGGTCCCTACAATTTTGATGGTGGCAATCATTTTACATTTGTTCTTTTTTGCTTGTAATTGTTTTGTTAGGGGAGGAAATGCAGCTATCCTAGCAGGGGTAAGTAATTTAGCTGCTTTTGTGTGCCATCACTACGATGTGGAAACAGCTCAAGTGTGGCAAAATTGTGAAGTGAAGCACCTCGGGGCGAAGCAGTCCTCCGTCTGGGTAATGACTTTCTGGGAAACCACAACACACCGTCTACTGTATATGCAGCACTCAGCCTCTGTGTTTTCTTCGTCTCTGTTCTCTCTGCAGCAAACACACTAACTCCACTACTAATGAGTGTTTACTTTGAAAAAGTATCTTGTGAAAAATATGATTTTAATATTATAATCAAGGTAGGACTGGCGCTCGAACAGGGATGAATTTTAAAATCCTGAAATAATTACTCTTCGGATACTGTGCATAAAATCACAACATTAGCATACTATTAGTACTCCTGTATTTGCACACACAGTATAATAAAAGATTATTTGAATCCTAAGCAACAATCCATAAGCAAATCACGTTATCTTGAGCTCAATTAAAGGAGCAATATATACAGGGCTGCTGCTAACCATTTGGGTGCCCTAGGTGTAATTGTTGTTATGAAATATTTGTATTTGTAAGAAAAAAGAACTGTTCAATTAGTCACACACAACGCTTTGTCCACACAGGGAACGTCAGGAGCGCGTGGCGGCTGCCTCGCTGAACGGCTGCGTGATTCACGCGTCGGGTGTTCACACCAGCTGCGTTTCTGCAGCTGCTGCTGTCAGCCCTTTCTTTCTACATAGAGTTTGCTTTTCATAATGGCCATTTCATTTCATTATAAATGTAATTTGTATTTATTTTAGACAGACATTTGGATATGACACAAAGACATTTATTGCAAACAATATATAATACCAAAAATAATTGTCCTCAACAGTCACAATCACAGTTCACTTTAATCCTTTGGTGCAACGTGTATCTGTTCCTTAGTCCACCGGATTCTACCCAGGTAGCAGGTATGTTTTGTGAGATCCGTCTCAAAACAAGTTTCACTAAAGGTGATGGCAGGGAAGAGGAAGGAATGTGCTGGACGATCCTCTTGCTTCTTGGATGATCACATTACCGGCTCGCCGTGTCCACTCAACCTAGTCCATAATAATTCCAGACTCTCAACAAAAACCAACCCACACACAGCCGGGGAAATATTCATCATTAAAGGTCCCATATTATGCTAATTTTCAGGCTCATACTTTGAGCCTGAAAAACATTACATGCTGTAATGTTAAAAAAAAACTTTATTTTACTCATCCTGTCTGCCTGAATACACCTGTATTCACCCTCTGTCTGAAACGCTCCGTTTTAGTGCTCTCAAAAGAATTGCGTTGCTAGGCAACAGCTTGGGTCCATGTTTACTCCCTTTCAGCTGATGTTATTAACATCCACTGCAACAGGAAATAAACTGGGACACATTTAGAACGTTTATGTTTAAAACTGAAATGGTCTAAATATTTTAGATTTGTGACATCACAAATGGACAGAGATCCTAACGGCTTGTTTCAAACGCACAATTTCTGAATACGGCCTGTGTGTGTTTCTCCGTATATTGAACGTTTCAATACTTTCACAGTATTTATATAGCACTTAAACCTGCTTTATACTATAACAGGCATGACAATCTCACTTTTTACAATATGGGTCCTTTAAGTGGTGATGTCTCCAGTCTGATCTGGAGCTCACAGCTGATGGCTACATGGTTTGTTTACATGAGCTAACATAGCAGAATATACAAATGTAATTATAGTCACATATATGTGCGCACGTCACAGGTGCGCTCCGGTACTTAGACTAATAGCACACCCCTGGTAGTGAGTGGTTGAGTGAAAGAGAGTAGGTGGATGTGCTCAGACATTCATAAACAGGTTATTCATGTCAGTAAATATGATAAATAGACTCTTTTTCACCAATGTAAGCACTATTCACCTGTTTTCACACAAATTACAGATTTGTTGAACTCTGTTTGCAAAACTATAAACACAAATCATGTTGTTTTCTTTTTTTAAATCCACATTAAATTTACATCTAATAGCCTACAGTTCTTTGTTATGGCCAGAAGATGTTGCTCTAACGCTGTAACCATCGCACTGCTTTTACTGTAGAAGAAGAACAGGTTATAGGGATGTGCAGAGGGAGAGGCAGCTGTTACTGACAGAGAGAGGAATAGAGTGAGACGTCCAGAGCATAACCCTGTTTGCATTTTTTTTTGTGTGTGTGTGATAAAGTGACAAAACAGGTGAAGACAAGTACAGGGACGTACTACTGTGCGTGTGTGTGTGCGCATGTCTGCATTAAAGCTTCAGTAGGCAGTATATTTCTGGCATCATTGGGCAAAAAGTCCATAATAACCTTTCAGCATATTGTAATTCAAGTGTTCTGAGAGATAACTAGACTTCTGCACCTCCTCATTGCTCTGTTTTCAGGCTTTAGAACATCTAGCCCGTGACAGGAGACTTTGACCAATCACAGGTCATTTCATTGAGAGAGCGTTCCTGTTGGCTGTGCTCCGGTCATGTGACCGGAATTTGGCGTTCCTTCACAAGATTTCACAATGACGGCGGCTTCACAAACTTTCTCATTTTACAGCTAAACCGTGCTACAAGATGATTCTGAAAACATTTGAGGAGAGAAATAGGCATTAACGTAACAGACTATTGATTCATATTTGATCAGCGCTGCCTAGTTTGACCGTTTGGTCAGAGTTTGCGAGTAATTGACAGCCGGCTCTCACAGACGGCAGATGGACAGCAGACCTCAGATCAGCTCTTACTGCTTGTTTTCCTCCAGTCTGTGAAATCTTGCAGATGCCGTTAGGAGCACCGGAGGACACAGAGGTACATGATTTTTTTCAGGTTACCTGTCTCATGTACTACTGTCACGATATAGCGACCGTTTTATAAAAATAACTATTTTTTAATCATATTTGCTCCAATCTCACCTACTGCAGCTTTAAGTACAGATGGTCTCTATACTTACTGGGCAAAACCAACTGCTCCACAAACAAACAAGCCAACATTACCTCATAAGTGACCCACCTCCTCATTAACAGACCATCCTGTGGAAAAAATACTGGAGACCCTTTCTCCACCTCAGACACAGGCACCACACAGTCAAACAGTTGCCTTAAAGAAGGATCCAATTTTGGCGCCTCCACCAGCTCTTAATGGGACACAGACAAGAGGTCAGCAGGTAAGGACAAAGCAAATTTAACATTACCTTTTTGTGAGTCAGATTTCACTTCACTAACAGACGCAGCCTGGACTGTATTACTGTGCAAGGTGAAGATACTGTCTGATGTGGTATGTCAACAACCTGATGCTTTACAGCAGCTGCCGCAGTAGGCACACTTGGTTGCTCATCAGGCACCGATATATCAGGCCACGTGCCGGAAAAAAAAAGTAGACGAGAAAAACACCTTATGCACGAGAACAAAATTTGTTGTTAAACCCATTCCATTAAAGGGACTGTTTGTAACTTTTTAAGCGTATAAATGTACCGGGTCGGGACACATGCGCGCTCGCATATGCACGCTCGTGTGTGGCTGTACTCTCTCCTCCTCTGCCTGCTTGTCTTCACTAAGAGTGGGCGCGCGTTCTTGCGTACTCGCTCCACCTCTAGACGTGAACGTGCGTTCACTCCACACTGCAGAAGAGTTAGTTTAGCTCTGAGAATATCTAGTGAATGTTCAGTGGACGTTTGTGCAGAAATAACTGCTGCAGCTCCTCCAGACCAACAGAGGTTTCCCGTGTCTTGTGAACATCAGCCAAATGAATAACTTTATTCAGGGCATTGCCACAGCCGCGGGCCATGTGATGTCTCTAGCCACAGTCGGGTCCCATCATGTGTGGCTGTGACTCACGGCTGTTCTGCGAAAGGACCGAGATGATTTTCTGGGAGCCCCCATCACTGCAGAGAGGCTCCTTGGGTCAATTTCATCTGTTACTCAGTGCTTCAAATGCTTAGAGGAGGAGAAATTGCAGCTCAGTCGCTATTTGCCTCTCGCCCAGCCATTTAAGAAGACTGAGGCAAAGCGAAACAATGCAACGGTGAGGAGGAGAGAATGACGACGGAACACTGCCCACTGGCTGCCCACCCGATGGTGCCACTGGAGCTGTTGCACCTGTAGAGGTGGTTTGCCAGTTTTTGTTTGGATGTCAAGAAGCACAAGCAACGTTTGTTACCATTACCCCCTCAGTAGAGGACAATCTACACTACTGGGAGTTCCAATAACACCTGTTGAAGAGAACACCACTGGGACTCCTATGTCACAGTGTTCACGGACGTGTCCCTGACGGAGTGGGGAGGGACAACTTCAACCTCCTCAAACTGCAGGCAGTGTTCCTGGTCCTCCAACAATTCAGGCCCCTGATACGGGTGACGCAAGTGCTGGTTAGGACCGACAATCACACCACGGTGGCTTACATCAACAGACAGTGCGGAATTCAGTCCGCTGCTCTGTTGGGCACAGCGAAGAACCTGTGGCACAGCAGGACGACCCACCCATGCGGGTGGACACGTTTGCACACGTGCCATGGCCAGGAAAGCTGCTTTACGCCTTTCCACCGCTCCATATCATCCCTCCACAACTAGACAGAGTGAGGCAGGAGCAGTTGTAAGTCATTCTGATAATACCAGGTCGTCACTTGGTGCCATGGTACGCAGAACTGACTCAGATGTTGGTGGCCCAGTCCTGGACCATCCCCTAGTTCTGGGGGGCTCAGCCTCGGCGAGGGCAACAAGCACGATGCCCACTCTGGGCCATCCTCTCCAGACATAGCTCCTGAGAGGAACAGGCCGACAGGGGCTGGACTGTCTGTAAAGGTTGTACAGACTATCCGAGCGGCAAGAGCGGGATCCACCACTGCCTGTTACAAGGCAACGTGGTTAGGGTTAGGCTAGATCCCTGTCCTGTGCAGTTGGGTCTATTCTCTCCTTTTTACAGTGTGTGATGTATAGAGGGCTGTAATTATTAAAATATTAAAGTCTATGCAGCAGCCATTTCTTCCTGCCATGAGGTTTTTGCCGACAGTCCGGTCTTTGGCCACCCTGTCATGAAGTGGTTTCTGCAGGGGGTCAGGATGCAACGACCAGTGGTGTGTGCCTCTTCCCTGCAGGGGGAACTGCCATTGGTGCTTGAAGTTTCATGAGTTGGTATGTTATGTGGAATGTACAGCCCCCGTCAGGCGCACTGTTCATGTGCTTCTTTGATGGTGTGGCCGGAAAAGCACTTTCCAAGAAACGCCTGGCAGGCTGGCTTTGTGAGTGCATCTGCCAGGCCTATAGGCAGACAGGAAGACACCCTCCCTCTGTGGTCTGCGCACACTCTGCATGCAGCGTTGCAGTGTCTGCGGCCTCGTTCAGTGGGGTGAGTGTCGAGGACATATGTACAGCGGCGTCATGGTTGACGCCTTGCCCGTTCATACGGTTTTACCTCTAGGACATGTCGGGCCTTGCCATCTTAGCCGGTCTTGATCAGCGTGGTTAGGTCAATGTGGTGGCACGGCAGGACGTACATCCATCGGGCTTCACCCACTGTACCCATAGATTCCAGCAGAGGGCAGAGCCTGTGTGAGTTAGAAAGAAGGTTACGAAATAGTAACCCTAGGTTTATAAGCACAGGTAGAGCCCTCTACCAAGAAGGTCCTGTCGCTCCTTTGGTGCTCGCTTAAGAGGGCATGGGATACCAGGCAGCGCTGGATGCTGCCTTATATATACTGTAGTATTGCACGGATTCAGTAGACACGCCTTTATTGGCCGGCTACATTTAAGCAAATCTCTGTGGGCAAACGTGTGCGTGTGATTGGAGCAGAGTATTACCCATAGTGTCCAGTAGAGGGCTCCGCCTGTGCTTATAGTACTAGTAACCCTAGTTTTATAAGCACAGGTAGAGCCCTCTACCAAGGAGGCCCTGCTGCTCCTTCGCCGCTCGTTTAAGAGGGCGTGGGATACCAGGCAGCGCTGGATGCCACCTTATATACTGTCGTATTGCACGGATTCGGTAGACACGCCCTTATTGGCCGGCTACATTTAAGCAAATCTCAGTGGGCAAACGTGTGATTGGAGGAGAGTATTACCCATAGAGTCCAGTAGAGGGCTCCGTCTGTGCTTATAGTACTAGGGTTACATAATCATAACCTTCAGTGTGAACAGGGTCTAGAAAAGCCAACTGTGCTGCTCTTCCCTTTCCCAATCCCGCCATCTCTCTCTCTCTCTCTCTCTCTCTCTCTCTCTCTCTCTCTCTCTCTCTCATATGGCTGCTACAATAAAGGCAGCACTGTATCCTACAAAACCAATGATGATGTCAGCTTGTTATTGACTCTCCCAGGTCTGAATGACTGAGCAGAGGATAGGGGGTGGGGTGGAATCTATCTATTGCAGTGAGTTGACCAGCCAGGCACAAATGAGCTCGAGTGTGTGCGTGTGAGTGTGTGTGTGAGTGTGTGTGGTGTGGGGGATGGGTGGGATCCTGCAGTCCTCGTTTCCGCAGACATAATCTGTCCCAGTTGCTGCACACCTCTTACAGTTTACAATAATCTCTCTGCCTCTCTCTCTACCCCTCCCCCACTCCTCTCTCTCTTTCTCTCTCTCTCTGTCTCTTTCTCTCTCTGTCTCTCTCTCTCTCTCCTCTGGTGGATTGTGTCTGAGTAGTGAGGCAGAGAGATGGATGCAAGACAAGGGAAGAAAAACTGAGAGGGCTGAGAGAACAATAATAAAGCTTCGATACCACTCTTGGTAAAATGACGTTGCCTCTGAGATCATGCTGCTTTCTATTTGTAGGACATTTCTTGGGTCCTGTATCTTTATCTATTTCTAAATAAGCAGCAAGAGGTAGAGGATACAGCTTACCTTAGTAGAAATACGGCTTGATTTGACATTTTGATTTGAGTTTAAAGGGCCTTATAAGTGGTTTTGTATGCTTAGCCTATTTACAACATATAGCATGTACTTTACATGACAGAAAAACATCCTTCATACCGTTCAATCATTTGGAAATTTGATATGAATATATATTTATATATATATATATATATTTTATTTCGTTGAAAGGAGTAATTGGCTTCCAATCAATTCCATTCATAAAACATAAAAATCTATAGGCGCACTCTTGAATCTTGCTTATGTTGTGTAATCTGTAACAGTACCAGCAGTTCTTCGTCAAAGTTACATTATTACTATTATTTTATTTTATTTCATTATATTGCACAAAGTCAAGTAATACATACACACATACAATAATAATAAAGGAACACAATAACATTACCATCCATCCATTCATTTACAGCAGCAGGCTTAGCAGGGAATTCCAGATGTCCCTCTTCCCAGTCAAGTTTTCCGGCTGTTCCTGGGGGACCCAGAGGCATTCCCAGACCAGACGAGATATGTGTATCAGATGTTAAAGGTCCCACATCATTTGTATTTTGTGTTCCTACTAGAACATGTTTACATGCTGTAATGTTGAAAAAAGAAACACTTTATTTTCCTCATACCGTCTGCCTGAATATACCTGTATTTACCCTCTGTCTGAAACGCTCCGTTTTAGTGCATTTCAACGGAATTGCAATGGAATTGCGTTGCTAGGCAACAGTTTGGGTCCATATTCACTTCCTGTCAGCTGATGTCATTGACATACACTGCAACAGGAAATAAACTGGGACATATTTAGAATGTTTATGTTTAAAACCGTGTAATGATCTATATACAGTATATTGTATATTTGTGACATCACAAATTGACAGAAATCCTAACGGCTTGTTTCAAATGCTCAGTTTCTGAATACGGGCTGTGTGGGTTTCTCCGTATATTGAGCGTTTTGATAGTTTAACAGTATTTATAAAGCACTTAAAGGGACTATTTGTAACTTTCAGAATTGCTTCTTAACAGCGACACCTGTGGCCGTGAAATCAACGAAAGTCAGCGTCAGGCTCGCGCTTGTTCGCTCTAAATAGACCTGAACGAGCATCGCTCAAAACAGTGAGGCGACACACGTCAGCTAAAACCACAATATCACTCTATATTTCAGCTGCTTGGCAGTAATGTTAGCTGACCAGACCAAGGTCTGGTTTTCCGTGTCTTGTGAAGTGACGAGCCTCCGCAGAGAGAAGCGTGAACCGTGACACCGGCACCCGGTGTCTCCCTGCGGGCGCAGGAGGGAGACGGTAACGTTTCTCTCTGAAGGAGCTGCAGCATTTATTTCTGCACAAACGTCCACTGTACATTCACTAGATATTCTCAGAGCTAAACTAACTCTTCTGCAGTGTGGAGTGAGCGCGCGTTCACGTCTAGAGGTGGAGCGAGTACGCGAGAACGCACGCTCTGTCTGAGTGAAGGCGAGCAGGCAGAGGAGACGAGGCTCCCGGCATACGCGAGCGTGCATGTGTGCCGACCCGCTACATTTATACGCTTACAAAGTTACAAACAGTCCCTTTAAACCTGCTTTATAATATAAAACACATGAAAATCTCACTTTTTACAATATGGGACTTTTAAATGGTAAATGGACTTCCATTTATATTTCACTTTCTTCCGACAACTCAAAGTGCTTTACGCTACATGTCAGCATTCATACACTGATGGCAGAGGCTGCGATGCAAGGTGCCAACTTTTCCTATCAGGATCTGATATAAATACTCATTCATTCTTTCGGGAGAATTTTAGGGTTCAGTATCTTGCTCAAGGGCACTTCGACATGTGACCGGAGGAGCCGGGAATCGACCTTCCAATTGGTGGATGACCCGCTCTAACCTCTGAGCCACAGCCGCCTCAGATGCCTGAATCGCCTCAGCTGGCCCCTTTCGACGCAAAGGAGCAGCGGCTCTACTCCGAGCTCCCTCCTGAGGCCTGTATTACAAAGCAGGATTTGGGGTTAGCGAGGAAACTTCAGGTTTAACTCTTCAGGGTTTTCAGTCCTACAATGGTGCTTCACTTCTTACCGGGGAAGATTGCCATGGTAACTGATGCTGCACACCTGACCTGCTTCGGAGCAGGATCAACTCGTATAACAGCACCACCTACTGACCAATGAGAGCTCGGTGCTGAGTCATAAAATAATATTACACAAATATGAAAGATTTAAAGTCATAGTCCAGGCTAAAAGCAACACAGTTTAAACTGACAGATGCAGGAAGGACATCTGGCAAAAAAAAAATGCCGACGGTGTGAAACAGACTGGGGAGCAAATTAAAAATAAATTAATATGTCGTATTTATAAAATATATACGAGAGATTTAAATAAATACAAGTCGTGTGTTTACAGTCCCACAGACTGTATGCATTGTCTTGAGTTACTTTGCTACCGGTCCTTTTAAAGTGTGCTGTGGGTGATTACAAGACATGAAAGTAAGCCTGCTTACTGCTTTGAATTAGACTATGTTCTTACATTTATTTTTTATTTGCTCCCAAGTCTGTTTCACACCGCTGGAGTCGAGGACGCAGCTGAAAGAAGGATAGAAGTGTCATACAAGCCACAATTTCCCTAATGGGAATAATAAAGTATCTTCTATTCTATATACCAGGGGTCAGCAACCTGCGGCTCCGGAGCCACATGTGGCTCTTTAGCTCCTCTCCAGTGGCTCCCTGTGGATTTATAAAAATGGAAATGAATAACTGTTTTTTGTTTACATTTTCATTTTTATTTATCATTGTTGTAGGTCTAATGTATGACGGTTCGACGGAGTATTAGGGCCACATTGAGGCAAAAAAAGAAATCGGTGATTTCAAGAATAAAATCATAATGTTATGAAAATAAAGTCATGGGTTTACGAGAGAAAAAAAAGTCGTAGTACTATGAGAATAAAGTAATAATATTATTTAGTAGTAATTTTACATGTTATTTTCTTTTTTTCTCGTAAAGTTATGACTTTATTCTCCTAATATTACAACTTTTTTCTCGTAAAGTTATGAATTTACTCTGTAAATCTCAGATTTTTTTCCTTCAGTGTGGCCCTAATACTCCGTAGTACATATGCCCTTTGGCCCTCACTGCATTAGACTTATATACTATATACTTAGACTATAAACTATGTTACCTTCATCACAATGATCAAATGTTTTGTTTTTTTTCCTAAAATGGCTCTTCTGATAGTAAAGGTTGCTGACCCCTGGTCTATTCTATTCTAGAAGCAGCATATTAATTTAATAGAATACACAGAGTAATCATAGTCAGATCTACCTATGCTCTAGATAGGGCATAGTAGTGATATTATAAGTCTGTTCTTTACGCATTCACACATCGGCAATTTTTTCTTAAGCCAGCTGTCCTTCCTGTCCTATCCATGATTAAAAAAAGTTATTTTTATAAAACGGTTGCTATATCGTGACAGCAGTACATGAAACAGGAAACCTGAAAAAAATCATGTGTCTCTGTGTCCTCCGGTGCTCCTAACGGCATCTGCAAGATTTCACAGACCGGAGGAAAACAAGCAGTAAGAGCTGATCTGAGGTCTGCTGTCCAGCTGCCGTCTATGAAAGCCGGCTGTCAATCACTCGGGAACTCCGACCAAACGGTCAAACTAGGCAGCGCTGATCAAATATGAATCAATATTATGTTACGTTAATGTCTATTTCTCTCCTCAAATGTTTTCAGAATCATCTTGTAGTGCACAGTTTAGCTGTAAAATGAGAAAGTTTGTGACACTGCCGCCATTATGAAATCTGTTGAAGGAATGTCAAGTTCTGGTCACATGACCAGAGCCCCGCCAATAGGAACGCTCTCTAAATGAAATGACCTGTGATTGGTCAAAGTCTCCCGTCACGGGCTAGATGTTCTAAAGTCTGAAAACAGAGCCATGAGGAGGTTCAGAAGTCTAGTTATCTCTCAGAACACTTGAATTACAATATGCTGAAAGGTTATTATGGAATTTTTGTCCAGTGATGCCACAAATATACTGACTACTGCCAATTTAAATGGATAGTTTGGGTGTATTGAAGTATGGTTGTATGAGGTACTTCTCCATAGTCAGTGTGTTACCTACAGTAGATGAAGTTTGGAGTACGAGCGTGGGAGCAAAGCGACGGACTGCTGTGGACGGGGGTGGCAGAAAAAATCAAATCCTGCTACTCCTGTCTGTTTCTCTAAACTCCATCTACTGTAGGTAACACACTGACTTTGGAGAAGTACCTCATACAACCCCACTTCAAAACAGTCAGTTAAATGGAAATTTAAGGGAACTTCAGAGTTAATGTGGTTAATTTGTTTCATATCAGTACATATATTGTTAGTGGAATAGTCTAAGCTAGGGTTGGTAAGCTTAAGAAACTATAAGAGTACACTACATTTTGAAAATGATTCAACCTAAAAACCCAGCTCAGTGTTGCCAACTCTTCTCCAATGAAAGTAGAAGCTCCAAAAGTCCCTGAATCTAGAGAGAAAGTCATCAAGTCATCAACACCGACAGTCTGTCCTCCCTCCGAAGACACTTCCCAAGAAATGACTACAAACAACCAACATGGCTATTGTTAGTACTCACAGCTGTCAAGTTAGCAGCTTGTGGAAAACCGGTGAGGGAATAGACCGAGTGTACACAGACAGGCAAGCAGGCAGGTAGCCCGTCTGTATACACTCTGCCTCACTATCTTTATTTACACTGCACTTTTTTCTCATTCGCACTCATTTCTAAGCCTAAATTCACACTGCAGGCAAATCTGATTTTTTTTTGCATATAATTTATGTGACTCAGATCTGTTTTTTTCATAACACTGTGAATAGCACAAATCACATGGGCTCATATAAAATCGATCTGAAACGCAAAAATTGATTGTATGGATATTAAGGATTTGCACCTTGTATTGAAGGACGACACATGTTATATGAAAGTGTTTTTTAGCACTTTTATTAGTAAAGAAATGTTAAACGTTACTCCGGTTCACTCTCCAGACATGAGGCAGCTTGCCAGGTCCGCCCTCTGCAGCGCGAGCACGCATCCGTGGCGTGCATGCAGACGAATGGAGCGTTGAACTCGCACTCGCTCTCTCACCCGGTAGCGGCGCGGAGGGAGACAGGCGTCGGGCATCGGTCTGCATGAGCTGGCTGCATGTTTCAGGTGCTATCAATCCACTTGACGAGTGCGGCTTCACCCACGGGTGCTTTCCCCGTGAACTGTCGTTTTGTAATTCAGAGAAAATGACTTTCCTTTCCCCGTCATGATATCTACGTGTATCACGCAGCATCAGCCTCACGTATCCAGCCGGAGAGCAGACAGTCCGCGAGACAAATTATCAAGACGGGAGTAAAGTAAAAAAAAGCTGTTTGATCACTACCAGCTGTTTGATCACTATCAGCTGTTTGATCACTATCAACTGTTTGATCACTACCAGCTTTTTGATCACTATCAACTGTTTGATCACTATCAGCTGTTTGATCACTATCAACTGTTTGATCACTACCAGCTTTTTGATCACTACCAGCTGTTTGATCACTATCAGCTGTTTGATCACTATCAACTGTTTGATCACTACCAGCTTTTTGATCACTATCAACTGTTTGATCACTATCAACTGTTTGATCATTATCAGCTGTTTGATCACTATCAGCTGTTTGATCACTATCAGCTGTTTGATCATTATCAGCAGTTGATCACTATCAGCTGTTTGATCACTATCAGCTGTTTGATCACTACCAGCTGTTTGATCACTATCAGTAGTTGATCACAATCAGCTGTTTGATCACTATCAGCGGTTGATCTCTGTATTATTGATCTACCGTTTATATTGAAAATGAGGACAGAAGCAGCGGGTTAAACCACTGCTCATTTAACTTGAATAGGAGTTGGTTTATTATATTTTGCACTGCCTTGTATCTTGAGAACTGAATCAGCAGGTCCTGCAGTTGCACTTTTTTATTATTTTCTAATAATTAATCGTTGTTTACTTGTTTATATCCGGAATTAATTTATCCCTGATTCTTTTACAACAGGGGTCAGCAACCTGCGACTCTTTAGCTCCTCTCCAGTGGTTCCCTGTGGATTTTTAAAAATGTAAATGAATAACTGTTTTTTGTTTACATTTTCATTTTTAGTTATCATTGCTGCAGGTCTATAGTACGACGGTACAATGGAGTATTAGGGCCACATTGAGGAAAAAATATAAATCTGAGATTTCGAGAATAAAGTTAGAAATTTATGAGAAAACAGTCGTAATATTATGATTATAAATTCATAATATTATAAAGTAGTAATCTTCCGTGCAATTTTCTTTTTTTCTTGCAAAGTTAGGATTTTATTCTTGTAATATTACCACTTTTCCTCGTAAAGTTATGACTTTATTCTGGTAATATTACGACTTTTTTTTCTCGTTAAATTATGACTTTATTCTCGTAATATTACAACTTTTTTTCTCGTTAAGTTATGACTTTATTCTCTTAATATTACGATTTTTTTCCTCGTAAAGTTATGACTGTATTCTCGTAATATTACGACTTTTTTTCTTGTTAAGTTATGACATTATTCTCATAATATTACGACATTATGCTCCTAATGTTACTACTTTTTTCTCATAATATTGTGACTTTATTCTGGAAATCTCAAATTTTTTTTTTCCCTCGATGTGGCCCTAATACTCCGTAGTACATTTGCACTTTGGCCCTCACTGTATTAGACTTATATACTATATCCTTAGACTATAAACTGTGTTACCTTCATCACAATGCTCAAATGTTTTGCAGCTCCAGACAGATTTTTTTGGCTCTTCTGATAGTAAAGGTTGCTGACCCTGCTCTGGTACAGCAATAAAATTCCAACTGACTACGACTGACTGTATAACATAAAGAAATAATGACGGAATAAATCGCAAGAGATGCTGATACTAGCTGATAGACAGGCCAACATGGGAATAAGAGGAGCACCGGCACTGGTTTTAATGCTTTTTGGGGATTTTTGTTGAAAGTGTGTTAGGGTTATGGCAACAGAGAACAGATTGTTTTTTCCACTGCATGCCACGCTTCACTTAAAATAAATAACTCTATCAATAGCCTGGTATGTTCTATGTAGAAATGTATTTTTTGACACCGAATAAGCAGCAGTAAGACATAAATTTGATGGCAATTTTGCTTTTTTGTGATAACGCTTTTATTGTGAATAATTTGGGGCGGAAGTGTTTTTGGTGTTGAGCTGCTGACAGAAAGGTGTGTGACTGTGGTCCTCTGGAGCAGCAGCATCAGCAGCATCATCAGCAGCGTGCACTAATGTGATGAGAGAGTGCACGGAGGGAGTGAACAGCTGGATGTTGGATTTAACTGAGACACCTGATCCGTTTCACAGCAGGTTTTACATTGTAGTGCTGCAGATATTATACCGTCTGTCCGGTCCGCCTCCTCCTCCGTTGTTAGTCGACGCTCCAGCTGATATCGCGCTGCATCTCGTCGCTTCTGTCTCCATCATCGGTTCTTCTTCTTCTTCTTGTGTTCGGAGGATGCGACGCGGCCCGCGGTGCTCTGAGCTCTGTGGAAACATCCATCAGCTCCTGTTATGCTCTCAGATGGCTGATCGGCTCCAACACATCTGAATGATCGGGATCATATAAGTCAAAGAAGGCGTCGAGCAGGAATCACCGGCAGACTCTCCTCCTTTCTAAACGAGGTAGGAAACAACAATACAACGTCGTTGAGATTAATTCTCCTGATGTGTTTCTACAGATAACATCTGGAAGGATGTTGTTCTGCTGTGGGGGGGTTTGGACACTGAGGTCATGTAAGCAGTGATGTGCATGTTCACAGTGCTGAGATCAGATCTTATTTACTGTAATTGTCTGTGGCCTGCAGCAGCACCGCTGCATGTTCAACCTCTTCAGCCTTCATGACAACAGTCACTGCATGTCTGACTGACACATGGCTTTATTGTCTTGTATTGTATGGTATTGTATGTCCATATCAGTCAATGGGAATGATATAGGCCTAAACCTGTGTTAAACCTACCTGCCTAGAGCCTTCATACGGATACAGAAAAAGCCTGTCAGATTGTTTTTTAAACATTTTTTTAATAAACTATAAATGGAATGGCAAAAATATAAATGGTGTAAAAACAGAAAAAGTATAGGCTAAATGTTCTGAAATCATGACAACAATGAGCCGATGATCACAACAGGTCACAGAGTTCATATTTGTAATGTGTACAAATATTATATATATAATACATAATTAAAAATAATAATAGTAATAATAATAAAACATTTATAATAAAACAAATATATATAATATATATAATGTTTCTTAAATAATGTTCTTACTTTGAGCACAAAATAAGTGCACATGCAAATTACCTTCAGATTCATGACACGTGCACACCTGCCAGTTTTGTTCTTACCACTAGAGTGTGTGTGTGTGTGTGTGTGTGTGTGTGTGATTCTAAATTGACACTATTTGCAATCAGCATACTGCCACGCCCCCATTTCTCCATATGAGGAAATACATTTGATAGATGTTTATCATTGAGAAAGAGGGTGATGTTGATGTAAAAGAGAAAAACGTGGCCCATAGAGCCAAAATACATAACAACAACAACAACTAGCCTACTGAAGAAATTGAGACAATAGTGTCTGAGGTGGAAGGCAGAAAAGGGGTTACTTTTCTGGAGTGTTTCCATGGTGATGACGAAGATAAAAAAAAAAACAGAGGCTTATTGGGCTGCAATAACCAAGGCAGTGACTGTTGTGTCCCCTTATAGGCTAAGCTACATGTGGCTCAGGTAAAAAAGAAATAGTTTGATATGAAAGTTGATGCAAAAAAAAAAGAATAACGTGACCAGCAGAAAAAGAAGGAAACAGATGGAAGAGGAGGACCACCTGATCAGTCAGCCCAACACTAGCCACAGTTAAAGCTGCAGTAGGCAGTATATTTTTGGCATCATTGGGCAAAAATTCCATAATAACCTTTCAGCATATTGTAATTCAAGTGTTCTGAGAGATAACTAGACTTCTGCACCTCCTCATGGCTCTGTTTTCAGGCTTTAGAAAATCTAGCCCGTGACGGGAGACTTTGACCAATCACAGGTCATTTCATTGAGAGAGCGTTCCTATTGGCTGTGCTCCGGTCATGTGACCGGAACTTGGCGTTCCTTCCATAGATTTCACAATGGCGGCGGCGTCTTTTTCATTTTACAGCTAAACCGTGCACTACAAGATGATTCTGAAAACATGTGAGGAGAGAAATAGGCATTAACGTAACACAATATTGATTCATATTTGATCAGTGCTGCCTAGTTTGACCGTTTGGTCGGAGTTCGTGAGTGATTGACAGCCGGCTCTCATAGACGGCAGCTGGACAGCAGAACTCAGATCAGCTCTTACTGCTTGTTTTCCTCTGCTCTGTGAAATCTTGCAGATGCCGTTAGGAGCACCGGAGGACACAGAGGCACATGATTTTTTTCAGGTTACCTGTTTCATGTATTACTGTCACGATATAGCGACCGTTTTATAAAAATAACTTTTTTGAATGATATTTGCTCCAATCTTGCCTACTTGAGCTTTAAATGAGGGTCAAAGTGATGACATCCAGCAAGAACTTTTTTTTTTTCAAGTTTTTTTTTTCATAATTGTATAGGGCTTTACCAAATATTTTGATGCTTCATTTATATCGTTGACATTCAAATTCTAAATTTATTCAACATTCGAATGCTGTGCATTGAGACGGCTGGCTGGATCTTCATCATTTGTGCGTATGCACGGTCAGAAGCAGTTCTAAATTTGTTTGCAGAGTATAAGAACAAATGCAGGTAAGAAAATATTGATGAAAACGTTCGTGCACACGGTTTAAGCACAGATTTAAGCACAGATTTGGGCTCATTGTTTGGCTCGTAGAACCAGTGCTGCCTACTCGTGAGTTTCAATGAAAGAAGATACAACCTGCATGGAAAGCCCTGTTAACATCACACACACTCGCTTGTGTGCCTTTATGCTTGTTTAGTGTTGAGTAGTGTATATAGCTGCTTGTTGTAGAACAGCTGTTTATTGCTTGAAGTATTATTGATTATTGATTGATATTGCTAAAGTTAAAGGTCCCATATCATGCTCATTTTCAGGTTCATACTTGTATTTTGTGTTTCTACTAGAACATGTTTACATACTGTAATGTTCAAAAAAACCTTTATTTTCCTCATACTGTCTGCCTGAATATACCTGTATTCACCCTCTGTCTGAAACACTCCGTTTTAGTGCATTGCAACGGAATTGCAATGGAATTGCGTTGCAGGCAACAGTTTGGGTCCATGTTTACTTCCTGTCAGCTGATGTTATTTACATACACTGCAACAGGAAATTAACTGGGATACATTTAGAATGTTTACGTTTAAAACCATGAAATGGTCTAAATATTGTAGATTTGTGACATCACAAGAAATCCTAACGGCTTGTTTCAAACACACAATTTCTGAATACGTGCTGTGTGTATTTCTCCGTATATTGAGCGTTTTGATAGTTTAACAGTATTTATAAAGCACTTAAACCTGCTTTATAGTATAAAAGACATGAAAATCTCACTTTTTACAATATGGGATCTTTAAATGAACTTATTGTACATTTAAAGAGCAGTTGTCTGTGATTAATTGTGCATGTGTGTTGTGATGAGCTGGTTGTTATAGTGCTCAGATTCACACCTTCACCGTTCACCTCGAAAGTAGTCATTAAATTCTGACATTTTGAGTGAACAACCCGTTTTGGAGACTGTATCAACGGTTCGGTCATTGGTCCCTGATCTCAGGGCGGTGGTGCCCCGTTATTATTAATGCTTATTAATAATTTGATTAAAAACAGTAATGTTGTCCGGGATCCTGCGGGTCTCAGGCGGTTAACTGCTGTCACATAATGCAACACAAGTACACAGCGCCTTTGTCATGGGAAAGGCTGTAGGGCAGCTTTAATTTGATTAACTTCATCGCTTTTAGTCTTAACTGATGGTGTCCCCAGCAAGACCCTGCCCAGCATCCTGGCTCTGGATTTCATAGCCCAGACAGCGCAGGTCCTACTGGTGCTGGTTTGGTTTCTGTTTTCCCTAATTCACTGAAAGGCAGCATGCATTACAAAAAATCCACTCTCAGTCCACACAGAAACAATCTCATCACTTCAATCGAATCAGCTCAGTTCTGCTTACTCGATGTCAGATCTCTTGCCGATAAGTCCTTCATCTGCCAGGATGTTATCATGACAAACAATATAGACTTTTTCTTATCATCACAGTCTTGAACTAATCCTGATGAATATGCCCCTTCTCATTGAGTCATCCCTCCAGAATATTTATCATATCATATACTTCCGTCATATATCAGCCGAGACTGACAGGCCGAGGTGGTGGCCTTGCAGTTGAAATACTGAGGAACAGTATTTCTGTCATATACCGGGGAACAGTATTTCAGCTGTTCCCCAGTCTCGCTCGGCTGCTTCTCCACATTTGAGAGTTTTATTTTAAAGAATAAACTGCCTATTTTATGCTTTTTTATCTACCGATCCTATAAACTTATCTCTGGATTTATTCAGTTTCTTATTCTTGATGATTTTAAAGTGTCAGTAGTCAGTATATTTTTGCAATCATTGGGCAATAATTCCATAATAACCTTTCAGCATATTGTAATTCAAGTGTTCTGAGAGATAACTAGACATCTGCACCTCCTCATGGTTCCGTTTTCAAGCTTTGGAAAATCTAGTCCGTGACGGGAGACTTTGACCAATCACAGGTCATTTCATTGAGAGAGCGTTCCTATTGGCTGTGCTCCGGCTGGTGGGCGGTGCTTGGTATTTCCTCAACTGGTCTGAACGTGGCTGCCGGGTCACAATCTTTCTCATTTTACAGCTAAACAGTACACTACAAGATGTTTCTGAAAACATTTGAGGAGAGAAATAGTAATTACAGTAACATAATATTAATTCATATTTGATCAGCGCTGCCTAGTTTGACCGTTTGATCGGAGTTTGCGAGTGATTGACAGCTGCCTCCGTTGAATGAACAGCCAATAGGAACGCTCTCGCTCTCTGAAATGACCTGTGATTGGTCAAAGTCTCCTGTCACGGGCTAGATTTTCTAAAGCCTGAAAACAGAGCCATGAGTCTAGTTTTCTCTCAGAACACTTGAATATGCTGAAAGGTTATTATGGAATTTTTTCCCAATGATGCCAAAAATGTTTGTGTTTTTTCCAAGAATTAACGTTTAAGTGCATTGTCAAAACAACTCATGCAATATATAGTTGTCAAGCTATGTTTTCGTAGGAAGGACAGGCCGTTTCCCCTCTGAGCTGCTATACTCATATTACATGCACAGTCTAGTCTTTGGATTGACCACTCTACTTGTTGTTTGGCCCCAATCAGTCAAAAAGCTGAGCTCGGAGTGTTGATCCAGCCCGTTCTCATTCCCAGGGCGTAAATTACCGTTGCTTTGCCGTGCCCATCGGCGTGTGATACCAACACACAAGGCTTTCAATGAACTACAATGTAAACCCATCGACGGCAACAATAAACACTGTGTAAGACGTAGTTTAAAGGTACAATATTATAAAAAAGTGAGATTTTCATGTTTGTTTTTTTATTATGAAGCAGGCTTAAGTCCTATATAAATTCTGTGAAAGTATCGAAACACTCAATCAACAGGGAAATACACACAGCCCGTATTCAGAAACTCTGCATTTGAAACAAGCTGTCAGGATTTCTGCCCATTTGTGATGTCACAAATATACAATATTTAGACCCTTGACACGAAATGTGTCCCAGTCTATTCCTGGTTGCAGTGGATGTGAATGTCATCAGCTGAGAGGAAGTACACACGGACCCAAGTTCTGTTGCAATTCTGTTGCAATTCTGTCGAAATGCGCTAAAATGGAGCGTTTTAGACAGAGGGTAAATACAGGCATATTCAGGCCGACAGTATGAGGAAAATAAAGTTTTTTTTAAACATTACAGCATGTAGACATGTTCTAGTAGAAACACAAAATACAAGTATGAAACTGAAAATGAGCATGATATGGGACCTTTAAAGAGCGAAAGAGACACAATGTGTGGGCGGGAGGGGAGGCTGATGGGCCCAATAACACAGGGCTTTCATCCAGAAGACTGCTGTTCGTGTCCCATGCGTTAAGTTTCACTTTTACATTACGATCAACTGTTCGTTCGTGTCCTGTGCTTACAATGTCAAGTTACTTTTTCACTTCACAAATGTAGTAATTTTAAGCTCAACCATTGTTTTTTTCCTAAACCTAACGAAGTGGTTTTGTTGCCTAAACCTAAGAATGTCTGTACTGCAACCGTAAAGTGACCCCAAGGGGGTCTGACAGTGTGAGTATGTGACGAGTTGGGATGGGAAGTGTTAATTGATTGATACTGACCTATATGTGTTCACTGTTCTCTCCTCATCCTCAGCCCCGTCCGTTGGTGTGATGGCTGTGTTTTTGGTGCGTCCCCTCTCCTTGCTCCTCCTGTCCCTCCACGCTTGTAGTCGAGCATCTCCCTCCTGCCCCGTGAACTGTCGCTGCTACAGCCTCACTGTGGAGTGTGGTTCCACCAGCCTGAGGGACATCCCCAAAAACGTTCCTCCATCCACACAGGTAGGTTCATTGCACTGAAAGAGGACATTACTACGGATGTTGCTTCAATCTAGATTGGTACCAGAATTAAAGAACAAATGACATACAGTTCACCACCAAAATTCTTTAAAACATTCACCGATGCTGATTGTAACGCTGCTATGCTAAACCAGACTAGTGAGTACATCTTAAAAAGCTATCAGTGGGTTCACATAGGAGTCAGCAACCTGCGGCATGTGGCTCTTCAGCCCCTCTCCAGTGGCTCCCTGTGGATTTTTAAAAATGGAAATGAATAACTGTTTTTTGTTTACATTTTAATTTTTATTTAACATTGTTGTAGGTCTATGGTACGACGGAGTATTAGGGCCACATTGAGGAAAAAAAAAAAATTGAGAATAAAGTCATAATATTACGAGAAAAAAAGTTAAATTAAAAAAAAATTATTAGAATGAAGTCATAAGTTTAAAAGAAAAAAAGTCGTAGTATTATGAGAGTCATAATATTATAAAGTAGTAATTTTACGTGTTTTTTTCTTTTTTTCTCATCAAGTTATGACTTTATTCTCGTAATATTACGAATTTTGTTTTCTCCTTAAGTTATGACTTTATTCTCCTAATATTCCGACTTTTTTCGCGTAAAGTTATGACTATATTCTCATAATATTCTGACTTTTTTTCTCGTAAAGTTATGACTTTATTCCTGTAATATTACAACTTTCTTTCTCATTAAATTATGACTTTATTCTGGAAATCTCCGATTTTTTTTCCTTCAGTGTGGCCCTAATACTCCGTAGTACATTTGCACTTTGGCCCTCACTGCATTAGACTTATATACTATATACTTAGACTATAAACTGTGTTACCTTCATCACAATGCTCAAATGTTTTGCGCGCCAGACAGATTTTTTTTTTTCAAACCAGCTCAAACCCCACAAATCTCTGCTTCCCACAGGTGCCACTGATGGTGGCTAATGAGTCAAAGTCACCACCCCTCTCAAGTGAGACGTCAGTTCTGATCCTGTGTCCTATCATAATCATGTCATCTCTCCCCCCATCGGGACAAAATATATGACACCCACATCATATTAATCAACTGGAATGCATAAAACACAAACTCATATCCATCCAAACTAGGATGTTTAGCAACCACCATGCACCTGCAAGCTAACTATCACATCCTAAACATACAAGGCCAAAATCGATACTCTAACCAGGCAGATGCAAGCACACAATATCCCAAGCAGTAACATTAGGTTGCGCTTAACCCCAAAAAGTGCTAAAGCCAAAACTCAAGCCAGAGGATAACACACTACGGCAAAACTCGGGCACCAAACCTAAACTTCAAAAATGACTATCTAACGTATCGCCTGAGCGGAATACAGACAAAAGGTTAGCCTACTCAACAGCCACCTGTATGCTAACAACTAACTAAACAGGCCACATGCGACTAGAACCGGAGCACACATATCCCCATCGGATACAAACTACAACCTCTGAACAACAAACGCTTAGTTTTACATCCCGGACGAGCCCCCAAATTGTTACCCTACTATGCTAAACCAGGCTTGTGAATACATCTTAAATAGCTAAGGCTAGCAAGCTGGTAACATAGTGCCTCTCCTTACATGTTCTATTAGATTTGAAAGATGTGACCTGGACTTCCCTTGGTGAATGCAACCTCTCCCATCTGAGAGGTGTGGGTGTCGTTGACTCACGTCATCAGGCCACCATTCTCGTTTCACGTTACTGCGACCAGCTCGCTCGGATTGGGCGACTCCTCTGGACAACCCTATGGATGCAGGACAGTCGGCCCGGTCGGCCAGCCCACTCTTCGATGTGAATGTTCAGGGCGAAAAGTTTATCCACAGTGACGGTTCGTAGCGGTTTCTGAGACAAACACCATCTCAGTCTTGCCTCCGGTGTCTTCCTCGTGATGCTTCCGTACCAGCTCAAACCCCAAGGATCTCTGCTTCCCACAGGTGCCACTGATGACGCCTAATGAGTCAAAGCCACCACCCCTCCCAAGTGTGACGTCAGTTCTACCCCTTCCTCCTATCACCACACCCCCATCTAAAAGACATTCATTCAAACTACACTAAAGCGCTATCCTAACACTGACTGAAACTCTTCCTTCATCCGTCTTCATTTTGTGTTTTCTCTATCTAGACCATCTTCCTCCAGGACAATGTGATTGGTCAGATCCGTCGACAGGACCTCACTCGGCTGAGGCACCTGCACTACTTGTACCTGCAGGTAAAAAGCACACACACACACACAGACCTATAGTGTTGGATATAAAGAACCGGTTCTGAATTGGAACCAGGGATTTGTTCATTCGCTATTGATTCCTCAAATCAAAGTTTTGCCCCGCTAAGCTTTTGTCACCAGTTAATCCATTTATGCATTTGTATATTATATTTATTTTTATACTTTGTTTTTACTAGTGTGGCTAAGCTTCACAAGGATAGACATAGGGATACAACACAGTGAAATGCAATTACGGCCCAAAAAGGTGTTTTTATGCGAGAGGGGAAGTCTCTCTGACATGACAAAGTATTTCATGCAGCCAGTATAAGAATGCAATATGTTTGATGTTTCACATGCATAATGCCCCAGAATCAGCTAATGATAGGGCATAATAATAATTATATTATTGATTTGTTTATGTGATGTGTCAAGTATGCCCAAGTCCCCTAGTACAGTATGCATGAGTGACGAGGATAGGGGAATACTGCACTCAAAGAACAGTGATAATTTAGTAGTTATTTCTTTCCAGAGGTATCGTACTGGTGGGCATGGGAATAGTGGTCAATTGTGTTAAGGGGACAGTGAGTGCATATATCTGATTTGGTAAGTTCCATTATGTGTTCCATCGTGTGCCGCGTAATATGTATTCTGTGTATGACTTTGTATTGGATTAGTTTTGTGTTCATGGATACGTTGAAAGTATTTTTACATATTTGAGTCCAAAAGTCATTATTGGTGCTGATGTTAAGATCATTTTCCCATTTATTTATTGGAAGAGATATGGTGGAGTGAGTGGAAGATAAAAAAAATGTTTGTATTATTTTGACAGAGGTTTTTCTGAGTTAGCAATTTTAATGGTACTGTTTAATGGCGGTGGTGGTTGAAGGTTGTTATTGGATGTGTTGGTTTTTTGCCTTGATTGCATGCTTTAATTGAGTATACTCTAAGTATTGCCCCTCCCTGGGAAGGTGAGTAAAGTATTATTTTCGTTGTAGATGTGTTATGCCTTTTTCCTTCCATTTAATCCCTGTCATGGGTGATTTGTTAATCTGGGTTGTGCCAAAGGGGTGTATGTGAGCTAGGTGGGAAGTTTGTAATTTTCCACCAGGCTGACAGAGTTGTGGCAATTGTGGTGCTTTTAAAGCAGTTGTGTTTTTTTTAATAGTGTTGCTGAGGAGAGGTAGATACTTGATTACTATTTCTTGGCATTCTGTTCACTCTATGTCCAGCCATGAATGATGGTGGGTTTTGTGGATCCATTTGGTCATGTATTGTAGTTGGTTGGCTAGGTAATAGCACTGCAAATTGGGTGCCTCTAGCCCCCCCTTGAGTTTTGAATTTTTGTTGTGTAGCCAGTTTTATTCTGGGTTTTTGTCCAATAGAATTTTGTTATGAGTGTGACTTTGAATGTGGATCGAACTGGGATCATAGTGAATAGGTAATTGATTTTTGGTAGTATCATCATCTTTACCACTTAACACTCTGCGAAGTCTGTGTACCCACTATTCCAATTTAATTCAAGAGGGGGTCCCAAATTTTGTAAAACATTGATGATTTGAGCCAGAAGGTAATAGCTTCCAAAGGGATAGGTTCCATTATGTTATGTTACCACTATCAAAGGTGCTAAATTTGAAATCAGAGCATACCTATGATTGAGGGTTTGCCTCCACACGGCTCTCAGTGGGACATGAAGGGAGAGACTAACATGCAATAGCGGCCGGACCAGCTACGTAAACAAAGCACAGAAGAGCTTGAATTACAATATTCACACAGAGAGAGTGACTTCGTTCTCTGTTCAGGTAGACATTACTCCACTATATCTTTATGTAGCAAATTGTTGTTTGCTTCTGTATTAATGTTCTGAATTTTGAATTCAGCAAACAAAATGCAAAGAGGTTTATCAGAAATCAACTGACAACCCTCCTACTACCAAACAAAAGAACATCAAGCTGTTTTAAGATACACATCTTCTATATGCTTTACTCTATTCTGGTCCAAGTTTTGAGGAACACCGTCACTTATAACTCCACTGGTGAGAGATAAGAGGCTACCAGTTTTCCACAATGGTCTCACAATGGTCTTACTAATGATATACCATGGTTTGATAGTATATGATATAATACCTTTAAAAGACACCGATTCAGCATTGCACTCTTATAACACTGTTGAGCACATGATAGATAAATAAAGGTTAAAAACTGATGCAGCAGAACCAGAGATATTTTTATTCCACACATTCACATTTCTTATCAAATCCTGGCACCTACATTACCCACAATGCAGCGGGCTGCAGAGGTCTGGTAAGCTCACTAATTTTTAACTCCACACCTCTGGATTTTTTCCTTTTCAAACTTGTAGTCTTCAGCCCCAACCGACGCTGACTCAAGTGACATCACTTGAGGACATTTGTCAGACTTCACACAGCTCCCTCTGGAGATACTAAAGGTTTTATACTAAACAGACCTTGATGTGGAAAGTCAGTGGAGTTCACCTTTAAAGCTGAAGTAGGCGAGATTGGAGCAAATTTGATTAAAAAAAAGAATAAAACTGTCGCTATATCGTGACAGTAGTGCATGAAACAGGTAACCTGAAAAAAATCATGTGCAGTCAGGTGGTCAGTCAGGTGTCTGTTGCGGCAGGTAAGGAACAAAACAGAATAAAATATAATATCAGTAGTAGAAGCTGATGTTTTTGAGCAATAACCGTTCATAAAGAGTTTAGTTTGATCACCCTCTTACGTTCCTCTTCCTCCAGAACAACACCATCTCAGCAGTGGAGCCCGGCTCGTTCCAGAACCAGGGTCAGTTGTTGGAGCTGGCTCTGAACGGTAACCGTGTCCACCTGGTGACGGCTGACATGTTTCAGGGACTTGAACATCTCCGCATTCTTTACCTGGCAGGAAATGAAATCACACGCCTGCTGGACTACACTTTCAGTGGTTTACAGGTAAGGCATGTCACAGCACACGTATGATGTTCATTTGCATGTCACCTTTAACAAATATTAACAATCAACTCAATATAAAGCTATCTATGCAGGATGCGTTCTCCATGTCCTGCTCAGAATAGCAGTTTTTGTTCAATCCCTAGATCAGGGGTCTGCAACCTGCGGCTCCGGAGCCACATGCGGCTCTGTTTTTTGTTTACATTTTCATTTTTATTTATCATTGTTGGAGGTCTAATCTACGACGGTACGACGGAGTTTTAGTGCCACACTGAGGAAAATAAATAAATATGAAATTACAAGAATAAAGTCATAGGTTTACGAGAAAAAAAGTCGTAGTATTATGAGAATAAAGTCATAATATTATAAAGTAGTAATTTTACATGGTATTTTTTTTTCTCGTAAAGTTATGACTTTATTCTCGCAATATTGCGACTTTTTTTTCTCCTTAAATTATGACTTTATTCTCGTAATATTCCGAATGTTTTTTCTCGTTAAGTTATGACTTTATTCTCGTAATATTGCAACTTTTTTTCACGTAAAGTTATGACTTTATTCTGGAAATCTCCGATTTTTGTTTCCCTCAATGTGACCCTAATACTCTGTAGTACATTTGCACTTTGGCCCTCACTGCATTAGACTTATATACTATATACTTAGACTATAAACTGTGTTACCTTCATCACAATACTCAAATGTTTTGCGGCTCAAGACAGATATTTTTTTTTTTTTTTGCCTAAAATGCCTCTTTTGATAGTAAAGGTTGCTGACCCCTGCCCTAGATGATCTGTACCATTCCCTCCATGTCTGTACACAGCGTCTGCAGGAGCTCCATTTGCAACACAACAGTATAGAACTGTTAGCAGACCAGGCTCTAGTTGGTTTGACTTCTCTGGCTCTGCTGGACCTGAGCAGGAACAACCTCCACACCATCGGCCCTGCGTCACTGCGACCTCTGGTCAGCCTACAGGTGCTGCGCATCACAGGTGAGACTGAATTACTGGCAAAAATGTTGCCTGGGGAACAACCTGAGGAAAACTACCATTCGTATAGACCAGACAGGCAGACTCCTCTCGACTGACGACTGAACAATGGTTCTCATTTTTTGAAAAAGAAAAATATATATATACAGTATATACATTATGACCACCTGCCTAATATTGAGTAGGTCCCCCTTTTGCCGCCAAAACAGCCCTGACCCGTCGAGGCATGGACTCCACTAGACCTGTGAAGGTCTGCTGTGGTATCTGACACCAAGCCGTCAGTAGCAGACCCTTTAAGTCCTGTATAAGTTGCGAGGTGGGGCCTCCGTGGATAGCACTTGTTCGTCCAGGACATCCCACAGATGCTCCATTAGATTGAGATCTGGAGAATTTGGAGGCCGAGTCAACACCTCGAATTCGTCGCCGTCCACATGATGTTAATGAAAACGTGATTCATCCGACCGGGCCACCTTCTTCCATTGCACCGTGGTCCAGTTCTGATGCTCAGGGGCCCATTATAGGCGCTTCACCTGTCAGTGGTCATAATGTTGATCAGTGTATATACTGTTTATATATATAGTCAATGCATTTCTCTTTCTTTGTATGACCTTTAATCCAGTCAGTGCAGTTTCCTCGTTTTTCCAGAGGTCAGTCCGAAAACATTCCTAACCCTCCTGTCAAATCCATTCCTTACATACCTTATTTACACATCAAAAAAACATTGTCTTGCAGTACTCTGAAATGTCTTCTTCCTACCACCACCACCGTCAATGACTCGGACCTCGACCGGCTCAGCATCAAGGGTTTCCACACCTAACCTCCTGTCATCTGCTCTGCCGTAGACAACCCGTGGCGCTGTGACTGCGCTCTCCACTGGCTGAGGAGCTGGATCGACGAGGCGGGCCAGCGGCTGCTCAGCTCCGCAGAACGCCGACTGGTGTGCACCGAGCCGCCGCGCCTCTCCCACCTCAGCCTGGTGGAGGTCCCCCTCAATAGCTTGGTGTGTATCCCTCCACTGGTGCAGCTGGAACCCAGGAGGCTAGCCGTGCGGCTGGGAGAGAGCCTCAGGGTGTCCTGCCACGCCTCCGGTTACCCTCGGCCACAGGTAGGGATACTTTCAAAATTAATAAGTATAACTTCTAGCAGTTTCCATGACGCTGGTTTGCTTCAACATCCACAATAGTCTCGCAACAGTTCGCGTGTCATCACCTGAAAATGATTCACTTGCTTAGTGCAGGGGTCAGCAACCTGCAGCTCTGGAGCCACATGCGGCTCTTTAGCTCCTCTCCAGTGGCGATTTTTAAAAATGGAAATGAATAACTGTTTTTCGTTTACATTTTCATTTTGATTTATTATTGTTGTAGGTCTATGGTACGACGGAGTATTAGGGCAACATTGAGGGGAAAAAAATTAATCTGAGATGATTAGAATAAAGTCATAATATTATAAAGTAGTCATTTTACGTGTTATTTTCTTTTTCTCTCGTAAAGTTATGACTTTATTCTCATAATATTACAACTTTTTTTCTCGTACTGTTATTACTTTATTCTCGTAATATTACAACTTTTTTCACGTTAAGTTATGACTTTATTCTCGTAATATTATGACTTTTTTTCTTGTAATATTATGACTTTATTCTGGAAATATCCAATTTTTTTTCCCTCAATGTGGCCCTAATAGTCCGTAGTACATTTGCACTTTAGATTTATTTTATTTTTTTTTGCCTAAAATGGCTCTTTTGATTGTAAAGGTTGCTGATCGCTGGTTTAGGATGTGACGGATGTGAAAAAATGCTTATATCACAAAAATAAATGATAGCTGTTATAACAGCTGTGGGTTGAGGCCGGTGCATTTTGAGGAGGAAGAAGAGGAGGAAGATGAAAAAAGGAAGACAAATGAGAAGTACAGGACGGTCCATCATCATTAAGCCTTTAAGGCATCAGCAGGTAAAAGCAGAATAAAGGTGAAGACAGAAACACAGCAACCAGCATGGTTTCTCAGATAAAAGAGGCTATTTTAAAGATCAGGGGTCTCATCTATAACCGTTGCGTTCGCACGAAACGGGGCCTGAAATGTTGCGTACGCCACTTCCCACGCAACAGTTGTGATCTTGACGGGAGAATGTGCGCACCTGTACGGAAACTCTGACCCGCACGTACGTACTAAACGGAGATGTGAAGTTGCCGACGCAGATGGTGTGAGGTGATGATATGAAGCCAGATTGTAGAAATTAAATGTGAGAGTAATCATTGTACGTATAATTACGCCTCTCACACTTATGATTTCACTTCATATCACATGTTACTTATAGATCCACTTTATCATAAACATTCAAACCAGCAGTGTTATTTGTGCTAGTGAGCACCTTTCAAATGCAAATCATATAAGCCTCAAATCTCTAATCAAATTGTTCAATATTTAATCAGCGCTGTCTCACCATCATGTTCCTACAGAGGACAGGGCCGGACTACCAACACTCGCGGTCAGCTGTGGAGCAGCTGTTAGAATTATGATCATCGGTTGTAGAAATCCAAGATAACATCAAATAGCTGATCATGAAACACTGAATGCTTTTCCAGGTGACCTGGAGGAAGGCGTCCCAGGGAAAAGTGGTGCTTTCTCCCCGAGGCCTGGTTCAGGAGCTGGGTGCTGGAGGAGTGGGTGGAACGGGTGGAGCAGAGGAACCCTCGGAGGAAGGCCGAGTCAGTCTGCAGAAGACCGACGGCGAGCGCTTTGACCCCGACACCGGCAGCGGCATGCTGTTTCTTAGCAACGTGACCGTGGCTCACGCGGGTTTCTACGAATGCGAAGCCTGGAACGCAGGGGGCGTGGCCAGGGTGACCTTTCAGCTCGCCATCAACTCGTCCACTTCGTCTTCCTCCGCCATCTGGGCCTCGTGGTCCCAGGTGTCCTCGCCCTACTCGCCTTCCTGGCCCAGGCTGAGGAGCCACGGTCACGCCGTGGGTTCGGACGTGAGCCGGGAGCCCCTGTACGCTCTGGGCAGCATGGCCTTCAGTGCTCTGGGAGCCGCCACTCAGACCGCCATCGCCGTGGGCATCTCCCTGCTGGCTCTGACCGCCCTGCTGCTGGTCGCCATGATCTACAGCCGACATCACCAACGAGAGAAGGAAACGGACGGCGCTGAGAAGGTGTGTGTCTGTTTTTCTGTAAAAGAGTAAATGGCACATTTTTTCGAATTAGCAAATAACACAGTTTTAATGTCCAACCTGACAAGTGAGAGGATCTGCACGAGATGTGAGGTACATCATTTCAAGTTATGGTGCCAAGTTTCATGACTCTAGCTTGTTCCAAGCTCGCAGCAAATTGAGCAAAGGCATAAGCATATAGTGCGAAGTAGGCCACGCCCACATGCACCAATCAATATGACACTTCGGATGTCGCCTCCCAGAGCAAGTGCACCATGTTTGGTGAAATTCTGTCTGCCGGGAAACAAATAAGTGGGCTTACAAAACTATGGCAGTGGGGCGATGACTCGTCTCCTCTCTCAAAGTACTCCATTAACGCAGCTCTAATGAGCCTCTTCTGGATTACCACGCTCAT
Source organism: Sebastiscus albofasciatus (assembly GCA_916701655.1). Taxonomy (NCBI): domain Eukaryota; kingdom Metazoa; phylum Chordata; class Actinopteri; order Perciformes; family Sebastidae; genus Sebastiscus; species Sebastiscus albofasciatus. The sequence goes on from CAKAOI010047395.1 coordinate 33,197, forward strand.
TTAATGCCTGAACAGGAGGCTTAATCTTTAGACGCCTGTCTGGCTGCTCTTCAGTGAAATTGTCACCGTGTTCCTCACAAATGTTATGAAGCACGTAGCAGGTCAGCACCATTCTTTCTTAGCTCACTTCCAGCTTGCAGTCATTTCTTTTTAGGAGGCACCTTCATCATTCTTTTAATCCCCACAATTGACCGTGCATTGCTCAGCCTGTAATTATAGGTGTGTAAGTCTGCCAGCGTCTGAAAAAAAGGGCTTCATGAGCCAGGTCTGCATGAGGTAAGCCGGGTCAGCAATCAGGTAATGTCCAATATCAAAGCCAAAGATGGTTTTGGCTTAGTAATTCCCCATCCCTGCCATCTGCGGCGCCATCTCGCTCCACTGATTACACTATCCCATTATATTGTATATTGCTGTACCCAAAAAGTGATGAAGGTCAATTTCAACCCGCAGGAGGAGAGCATCCTGTACGTGAACGACTACTCCGACGGCCCCACCACCTTTGCCCAACTGGAGGAGTACCGCGACGAGCGCGGCCACGAGATGTACGTCCTCAACAGGGCCAAGCCCGTGCTGCCTCCCGCCCCGCCCACAGCCGTCTCCACCACCAACCTGGGTTGCCCCGCTCCGTCCGACACCACCTCCAGCCACACCCTCTCTTCCTCGGGGCCGGGCCAGCCCATGAGTCCCACCCTGGCCCCCAACAAAAAGCAGCAGCAGCAGCAGCAGCTGCAGCAAGAGGGCGATATACGGACCATGAGGAGAATGGCGGGTGAGGGAGGGGAAGCCAAACCTGTGATCACGTCAGAGGCGGAAGGGATGTTTCTTAACCACACAGGCCTATTCATGGACTCTCAGATTGCCTACGAGATCCACTGCTGAAGGGGTGTGGAGGGTGGGGGGGGGAGGGGAGAATCCACTGCAACACAGAGGGTTTGTGTGTGAAACAGTGGTGTCACATCTTATCTGAGGAAAGTCAGGGTCTCTGCTGGAATCTACCAGAAGTACCCCTCCCTGTTGACTCATCCACATCGATGGACTCTTATCGGACAAGGTTTACATACCTGGATCACAATCAGGTTTATTAAATTGATAGCACCTGAGACCTTTCAACGGACCTTGCACGCCAAAAACAACAGTAGTGAGTAGGCCGGTGGTCAGAGACACTCAAAGACAAATTTAACTAGACTCAGGTATACACTGAGCTGCACACAACTGACCCGTCCTGTACATGAACATCTGGGTCAGCATTTATCAGAGCTACTTTTATAGAAACCTTTCACCATCAATGCTGTGCAAGAGTTATAACATCCGTCCTCTTGAAGAACTCCGAAGGCTCAAGTATTGCAGGGTGAGTATATAACAAAAAGGGGGAAAAATCATGGACTCTTTCATTCGATGAGCATGAAGGAAACAAAGTGTGTTTTATAACTGTTGTTAAAGTCCGGACATGTTTTACAGAGAAAGAATCTTAAAAGGACAATTCTGGTATTTTCAAGTCTTAATCTCCCCATCATGAAAATGTGTGCATGTGTGTGTGTGTGTGTGTGCGTGTGTATGTGTGTGTGGTGCGCGGGGGAAGGGACGGGGGGGTTATTCAGCAAGTTAAACTGAAACAGAATATGAATCTATAGAAAGAAATAGTTTTTAAATATCAAAAGCAAGGCCAATATAAATGGTTGGGATAGTACGGTGTCTCTGAGAGCTCAACAAACTGCAAATTAAGAAAACTAGCAAATAGGAAAAATACAACCAGATACAGAAACACGCTGTAGATAGAGAAAACACAACCAGATACAGAAACACGCTGTAGATAGAGAAAACACAACCAAATACAGAAACAAGCTGCAGATAGAGAAAACACAACCAGATACAGAAACACACTGCAGATAGAGAAAACACGACCAAATACAGAAACACACTGTAGATAGAGAAAACACAACCAAATACAGAAACACACTGTAGATAGAGAAAACACAACCAGATACAGAAACATGCTGCAGATAGAGAAAACACAACCAAATACAGAAACACACTGTAGATAGAGAAAACACAACCAAATACAGAAACACGCTGCAGATAGAGAAAACACGACCAAATACAGAAACACACTGTAGATAGAGAAAACACAACAAGATACAGAAACAAGCTGCAGATAGAGAAAACACAACCAAATACAGAAACACTGTGCAGATAGAGAAAACACAACCAAATACAGAAACAAGCTGCAGATAGAGAAAACACGACCAAATACAGAAACACACTGTAGATAGAGAAAACACAACAAGATACAGAAACACACTTCAGATAGAGAAAACACGGTGCAAATAGAGAAAACACAATCAGATACAGAAACACACTGCAGATAGAGAAAACACAACCAGATACAGAAACAAGCTGCAGATAGAGAAAACACAACCAAATACAGAAACACACTGTAGATAGAGAAAACACAACCAGATACAGAAACACGCTGCAGATAGAGAAAATGCAACCAAATACAGAAACATGCTTCAAATACATAAAAGTATGACAGATTATTAGGGCCACATTGAGGAAAAAAAAAATCTGAGATTTCGAGAATAAGGTCATAGGTTTACGAGAAAAAAGTGGCAATATTACGAGAATAAAATCTTTTTTTCTTGTAAAGTTATGACTTTATTCTCATAATATTACAACTTTTTTCTCGTAAAGTTATGACTTTATTCTTGTAATAGTACGACTTTTTTCTCGTAATATTACAACTTTTTTCTTGTAAAGTTATGACTTTAGTCTCGTAATATTATGACTTTTTTTCTTGTAAATTTATGACTTTTTTCCTGTAATAGTGCGCCTTTTTTTCTCGTAAATTTATGACTATATTCTCGAAATCTCAGATATTTTTCCCCTTATCGTGGCCCTAATACGCCGTCGTAGAAAACACAACCTATTACAGCAGAAACAGTTAAAGGTGCTCTACAACATCCAGAGCATTAATATATCATCATCAACTATCGTCTATGTAAAGATATAGAGGAGCAATGTCTACCTGAGCAGAGAATGAAGTCACCCTCCCTCTGTGTGTGTTGTAATTCGAGCTTCTCTGTGCGTGCCTTTTAGTGCATGTTAGCGCACGTGAACGTGCCCCACTGGCTTAGCTCACGGCTGCCACTCTGCACATGCTCCCATACAGCGGTTACAGCTGATCGTTGTGTTTGTATATTTGGTTGTGTTTTCTCTATTTTCTGTATTGGGTTGTGTTTCTGTATTTAATTGTTTCTGTATTTGCAGCATGTTTCTGTTTTTGGTTGTGTTTTCTGTATTTGCAGCACGTGTCTCTATTTTCAGCATGTTTTTGTATTTGGTTGTGTTTTGTTTTAATGCTGCACTTTTGGTGAAGTAAGTGAGTAAAGTGAACTATCGATGGAGATTTGTTTCTTAATTTTGCAGTGTGTCTTGAGCTCTCAGGGTCACACCGTAATATCGGACTTATTAAATTGGTCAGCAACATGATCTGTATTCTAGTGTGTCAGGATGAATAAACTAATTATGAATGAGATATTCATTACAAAACAGAATAGAAAATCTGTGTGAATAAAGGCTTGAAGAATATAACAAAAATGAATGCCTAATAAGGTCTATCATGTGACTGACCTGTTACTCTTACAAATCACTGATTGTGTGGATTACTTCTTTTTTTTCCAATAAAAAGGCTACAGCGGGTTTTATTAAAAATCACAAACAAATCATTGAGCATGAAACAATTTAATATTTCTATTCTTCATGTCGCCCCTTCCCTTAACGACCTGTCATTTACTTGTACAATAAAGGCGCTTTTGTCCCCGACGGGATCCTGTAGGAATGATGACTCAATTTTAAATGAAGCTCATTGGTCAGGTTGTAGGTTCTGATCTGATATATGAACTTTTTATTTTTCTGAATATATTTAGTTGAACACACAACACACACACACACACACACACACACACACATGGCTGTCAAAGTTAACACGATAATTATTATTATTATTATTATCAATAATAATAATAATTATTATTATTTTATTATTTAAATTATTATTATTATTATTATCATCATCAATAATAATAATAATAATTATTATTTTATTATTTTAATTATTATTATTATTATTATAATAAGTAATTAAGTCAACGCATTAATTTGTTTTAACGCCACTAATTTCTTTAGTCGTTAACACAACTTGCGATTTTTAGGTTGTAGTTGGCTCAGTTTTAAAGCTAGAGTGAAGATACCGGTATCATATGAAACTAGAAAACCTAATGAATCCATTGATACCAACCATGTCATACTAGCTTGTCGCACCCATTTTCAAAGTGGTCCCTTGACCTCTGACCTCCAGATCAGTGAATGTAAATGGGTTCTATGGGTACCCACGAGTCTCCCCTTTACAGACATGCCCACTTTATGATAATCACATGTAGTTTGGGGCAAGTCATAGTCAAGTCAGCACACTGACACACTGACAGCTGTTGTTGCCTGTTGGGCTGCAGTTTGCCATGTTATGATTTGAGCATATTTTTCTATGCTAAATGCAGTACCTTTTTACCTGTCTTGTGTTGTTAATTGATATTAATTTCCAATAATAAGAAATATATACATACATTTGCATAAAGCAGCATATTTGTCCACTCCCATGTTGATAAGAGTATTAAATACTTGACAAATCTCCCTTTAGGTACATTTTGAACAGATAAAAAATGTGCAATGAAGTTGCGATTAAATATTTTAATCAATTGACAGCCCTAATATATATGTACATGTATATATATATATATATATATATATATATATATATATATATATATATGGTTGGGAAGTGGCAAGCAGGCAGGGGGAATGTTGCACCAATAGACACACGGAGGTTTCATCTGCATCTCATGGTCTTTATCAACGGATGGAGTTTGCTCAGTCGTCATGGAGACATGGAGATGAATTTGCTGTGATCATGTGATTTAACAGGTGTTACCAGATGACTGAAGTTAACGCGTGAACTTTATGTGAATAAACCTTTTACTGCTACTATGTAGCAGTGTCCATTTGTCATCATATCATTAATGTTAAGCTGTTTATATGTGGTTCATGTGTACATTAGGAATAATTACATCTGCGTGTGCATTTGGGACAATGCTTCACAATAAGGGACACAAAAATGTGAGTAGTTATTGTGGAACAAATGATACAATCACAATCACATTTTACAGAGTAGGTAATGAATAGCTAATGATTACTTAATTAAAAAACAAAAGAGGATCTAACTGCTAGTGAACCAAATGTTATAAAGTAGTTTTATGTAATTATAAAATGAATGAGGAATGAATAAAAAACTACTTAATAATTGATTAATTGTTAATGGGTACTTCTCTAATAATTCCTAATGGAGGACTTTATAGTAGATAATGATGAGTTACTAGAGAACAGACTGGGAGATCTTTGATTAATGAATCATTAAAGGTCCCATATCATGCTCATTTTCAGGTTCATACTTGTATTTTGTGTTTCTACTAGAACATGTTTACATGCTTTAATGTTAAAAAAACCCCTTTAATTTCCTCATACTGTCTGCCTGAATATGCCTGTATTTACCCTCCATCTGAAACGCACAATTGCAACAGAATTGTGTTGCCTGGCAACAGTTTGGGTCCTGTTTACTTACTGTCATTCACATACACGGCAACAGGAAATAAACTGGGACACATTTAGAATGTTTACGTTTAAAACCGTGTAATGGTCTAAATATTGTATATTTGTGACATCACAAATGGACAAAAATCCTGACAGCTTGTTTCAAACGCACAATTTCTGAATACGGGCTGTGTGTATTTCTTGGTATATTGAGCGCTTCAATACTTTCACAGTATTTATATAGCACTTAAACCTGCTTTATAATATAAAAGACATGAAAATCTCACTTTTTACAACATGGGACTTTTAAGTAATGATTTGTCCATGGGCTAGATGTTCTAAAGCCTGAAAACAGAGCCATGAGGAGGAGCAGAAGTCTAGTTTTCTCTCAGAACACTTGAATTACAATATGCTGAAAGGTTATTATGGAATTTTTGCCCAATGATGCCAAAAATATACTGCCTACTGCAGCTTTAAGTGTATGAAATACAATATCAAGAGAAATCACCTTCTTCAGGCAATGGGGGGGGCAGTTGGCTATGATTTTTCTTGTCAGGTCTTTTGGCGGGAAAACAACATTTTTTTTTTTTTTTTTTTTTTTAAATCCATTTCTAGATGAGAGAGATATGATATCATCGCTTGTTTCACACTCCAGCCCAGCAGATGGCGGTATAATGCGCCTCTGAGCTGGTTTACCAGCCGCCAATAAACACAGTAGAAGAAGAAGAGGAAGACTACTACGTCATCAGATGCTGACGGATGCTGTAGAAGGCTCCAGAGCTCAACATGGCGTCCTGCATGAGGATGCTCGGCGCTGCTCGGCAGCTGGAGAGAAGTCTTACTCTTAATGTCCAACTATCGTTACAGCGGCCTGGTGGGTGGAGGACCTGCACCGGCCGACACCTCCTCCTCACTGACACGACCCCGCTGAGCCGGCTCCAGGCTCCTCGGTTCTGCTCCACCGCTCCGGTCAGCAGCACCGCGATGACAGCTGGCTGCAGGCTGACCGGCACCGGCAGACCCCACCGGTGGATGCGGGTCGGGGCCGGTCTCCGGGACCAGACAGGGCCATTTCTCCTCACACCGACCTTTCGACCCTACATGGTCCAGGACAGGATGTTCGGGAACCGGGCCAGCGGCGCAGAGGACGGAGGAGAGAGCTCGGGCTCTGGTGGAGAGGAGTCCGGAGGAGACGGTGGAGCTCCGTACAGCGGAGCCACGATGACGGCTCTCACCCCCATGATGGTACCCGAGGTGTTCCCTAACGTGCCCCTGATCGCCGTCAGCAGGAACCCGGTGTTCCCCCGGTTCATCAAGATCATAGAGGTGAGGGTAATGTTTTTCACTGTGGGGGGGAGATGATGCAACCGTGATGCAACCGACCGCAGCCAGGTTACAAAACCGACGAGAAGGGACGACGGAGGCGTGACTTCACAGCAGCCAAGGGTCAGCAAGCTTTACTGTAGAAAGAGACATTTCAGACAAAAAAGAAATCTGTCTGGAGCCTCAAAACATTTGATCATTGTGATGAAGGTAACACAGATTATAGTCTAAGTATATAGTATATAAGTCTAACGCAGTGAGGACCAAAGTGCAAATGTACAACGGAGTATTAGGGCACATTGAGGGAAAAAACATCTGAGATTTCCAGAATAAAGTCATAATATTACGAGTAAAAAGTCGTAATTTTACGAGAATAAAGTCATAACTTAACGAGAAAAAAGTCATACTATTACGGGAAAAGAAGTCGTTAATATTACGAAAATAAAGTCATGACTTTACGAGAAAAAAAGTCGTAATATTACAGGAATAAAGTCATAACTTAACAAGAAAAAAGTCGTAATATTACAGGAATAAAGTCATAACTTAACAAGAAAAAAGTCGTAATATTACAAGAATAAAGTCATAACTTAACGAGAAAAAAAAGTCGTAATATTATGAGAATAAAGATATAACTTTACGAGGAAAAGAAGAAGAAAATAACTTAATAAAATGA
>CAKAOI010047396.1:0-14152 GCA_916701655.1 Sebastiscus albofasciatus
TGCGGCGTTTCAACGGGTCGAGGCTTCATGATGAACTGGCACTGTCTGAACACCTGCATCTGCTCCATCTGCATGGCCCTCTGACGGTCTACGTCCCCACCGCCGCCACCGCCTCCCTGAGACGCCGTGAGTCTCACGTGACTCATCTGGATACTGAAGGGAAACTCGTGACCTGAGACGGGGGACGAGAAAGCCGCATCACTCTCTGGATGCACCGTAACATCGCGTTATTAGAAAACACACAATCAAAAGACGACAGAATCTGACGATATTTAGTCAAACCGACCAATCAGAGGGTAGGGGGCGTTGTCCCTCTTGGAGATGACCCACAGCTGGTAGTCTTTCACATTTCCCTGAGCAAAAACAGAGACAAACATGTTGATAAAAACAAGACGCAGCCTCAGAGGACAGGATGTTACAAACCACACGGACGGTCCTAAAAGATATTTTAGGAAGCGGAGATGTGACAAAGAAGAGTATTGTCCTTCAGCCTTCACGCGCTGAGTGTTTATCACATGGAACCGGCACAAATGAGCCGACGTTAGGCTGCAGGGCTTCTGTGAAAACATCACCCGTTGTTGTTCTGGGTTTGGGAACAAATACTCGAGCATGTTGGGACAGTAGGCTTGTCGCGGTAGTCGTTGTTACACGGTGGTCGGGCACACACCGATTACATTACGTATCCATCGTCCCCGCCGTCGTTTTGCTTTTTCTTTTGCAGAAATAAAACCCGTTCAGTTCATTTTCACGTATCAGCGGCAGGTTATCGATACAAAGTCGGACGTCAATCTGAAAGTGAATCCGACGTACGTAAGGAGTCTCGGCTCCGAGCGGCAGGAGTCAGATTGAACACACACGGGACGAGACGATGGCGGAGAATTTGGTGTCGAAGAGAGAAGCAAAAGCTTTCAGATTTCAGAATATTTCAGATTTAGACCCAATGCTGTAAGAGAACATAACGTTAATGAGGTAGTCGCAGTGCAGAGGACGGAGCGGTCACAGCCGGCCTCGCAGCGAAAGCTCTACCGGAGAGGCCAGACACTCAGCCACACCCGACGGTAAAGATCAAAGTAAGCGCTCTACACACATTGAGCCTCATCTTTTCTTGTAAAACGTCCGGTGTAATCAGAAACACCGGTGTTGTCACAAGTTTAGTAACCGGTGGGAAAATGTCCTCACCGTCACATCACTATGAGACGGTAAGCGGAGCGGCTGGCGGCCGTGGAAACAGCATTATATTCATACTAATATCCATGTTTGGTAGTTTAAAACACCTAAACGGATTAGTGACGTTACTTTTTACTTTGTACTGAAACTTGACGAAGGATGGATGAAGTCACGGAGACACGTTAAATAAACACTCGTGTTGTTCCGACTACATCTTCCTACTACTTTATGCTTCACGTTTAGTATTAGTTCATGCATTAGCTGGAGCCGCCATGACGGTCACTTTGGTGACTGCGTCATCGTCTGTCCTCGGGGTTCCCCTCACACACAACAGGATTGAACATGTTTAATATTTACGATTTGAAATTGGTCATTTAACCTCCTTTGCGACAAGCTGGTATGACACACCAATGGATTCATCAGGTTTTCTAGTTTCATATGATACCAGCATCTTCACTCTAGCTTTAACACTGAGCCCGCTACAACCTAGAAATCACAAGTTGCGTTAATGAAATTAGTGGCGTTAAAACAAACTTGCGATAACGCGTTAATATCGCCCTAAATTAAATACATTTACAGTATTATCTGGGGAAAAAATAGGATACTAGTGTCCACATTCTCATCACAAACAGCATGAATAAACATATATATTGCTCTTTACGAAAGCAGGAGGAACTGATGGTCTTCACTCACTATGATGCCGAACTGCTGCAGGGCCAGTCGGATCACCTCGTTGGTTGAATCTGAGTTGCTGACCGGGAGCGTCTTGGTCTAATCGGGGGGGAGAAGGACATACTGACATACATGGTGCAAGATCAACAGGACATCACGTACTCTACTCAACAAGTATCACTACAAAAACACTGGATTACAGATATAAAATCTTACACACATGTAAACGTAGATCAAACTTACGACAGCAAAAGTATTGATCCCCTTCCCGTACACTCTGAGAGGAATGGTTTTAGGTTCCTCCTTCTCTTTCTCTTCTTTTATGAGACTGGAGGGGAAACAAAGAGGCGTCACATTTCTCTACAAACGCATATAAACGCACTTGATGTCGATGCATGAAGGCAGAGTTTACCTCTTGAGGAGGGAGAGCCATCTCTCTTTCTGATCTGCTGAGCTGAGGGGAACACGGAGAACATGTTAGTTCACAGATTAACACTACGAGACTCACAATACACCCGTTATTGTCCTTTTTAGGGGGTACAGGGGGGCTTTAGGGGGAGATAGCAGGTCAACAGTAGATGTCACATAGAAGTGGTGTACATCATCTGAAAGCTGGGAACCTGGAGACTAATTTGAGATGCAGCTCAGCACTGTTGTGCAAGGGTATGATGGCTAATAACATTATGATAGAAGCATGCTCTATTATGTCTCATAAGTTGTTGCAACATTTTTTGGGTTGATACCATTTATTACAGATTTGGTGCTAAATTTAACCAAATTTTACCACTCGAGAATCAATAAAAATGATGAATAATCCCTCCAAAATACCGCATTAAGACACTAAGACCTCGAGGGACACCATAGAAAAAGCCATGCTGTGATTTGGGATCAAAAACTTTTGACATTTGGAGCGAGAATTTCATTTTTCGGCAATTGGATGGCGAGCACTTCTGTTGTGTAAACTGCTCAGAAACCTCCTTATTGTCAATCTAGCTAGGAAAGCCATCCATCCTCTGAATGCTCTAGGTCTCTAGTCTGATCCATCCATCCTCTGAATGCTCTAGGTCTCTAGTTTGATCCATCCATCCTCTGAATGCTCCAGGTCTCTAGTCTGATCCATCCATCCTCTGAATGCTCTAGGTGTCTGGTTTGTGGCTGTCAAGTTTCACGAGGCTGTGATTCTCCTAGAGGTCACCACAGGTCATTTTATACAGTGAGGTCAAAGTTCAGAAAATAGGTCTCCTATGGGGACTAACATCATCACATATGAATCCAGTTGGACTCGTTGGATCCACAAGAATCTCAGCTTTACAGTGATACCCAGTTTATGTAGTTCAAAGACTGTTCAGGGACCCCAGTATGCAGACATATTCAGTTTGACTCTCTGTACTAGTGCTCATCCTGTCTGTTTTCTGTTCATTTGGCATTTTAAAGGTCGTGTTTACAGCCTCACCAACATATTTACTGCTGGAGCATAAACACATTTAACAGCTTCTGCCGTGAGGCGGCGTGAACATAAACCATGAACCCGAGCAAAGTTTAGAGAAAGATAAAGTTTGAGTTTAACTAAAATCTCTCATTAGACTCGGTCCGTGTGTGTGTGTGAGAGTGCTACCTGAACGTTGCCACACAGTTACAGGTGGGCCAGCCCATGACGAAGCTCCTCTCCGGGTTGGTGCTTCCTTCACACACCTCGTCCATGCAGCCCGCCGTCCACATCTCACACACACACACCTGGGCCTTCAGCTTGAAGTGGTTGGCTGATCTGGGAAACGCAGAGAGAGGAACGGCTTTAACCTAACTCACCAACTGAAGGGCACGAGGAGCAGCCAAAAATATGCTCACACTTACTTGGCTTTGGCGATCACCAGGATGTCGGTGAACAGGAAGAGGTGTCGGTCCTGAGTCTGCATCCCGGTCTTCAGCTGGGCGTGTCCGTGGAGAAGGAACGACCGATCGGAGCCGACGAGGAAGGACTGGACCAATGAGCATGTCTCTGGGCACACAGGAACCAGGACGCTCTCTCTGGAACACAAACACACGGAGACAGAAATCACTGACATGTTTTATTTTATCCGTTCAAATATAGAACAGAATATCCACTGTGATATGTGAAGATTCGAGATACCTAGAGATACACGCACGTCCTGTCTCACTCCAACGTCTGTGATGTCACGCAGACTCGGTGCAATATCAAAACAACCCGTGCTACCACTTCTACCGTCTCTCACAGCACATAACACAGTAACTCGGACTGGACTGGTAATGCTAAGCAGCAGCTGACTAATTGGGTCAAACCTTCCTCTCTTATAAGGAGATTATAGGACTGTCAATCGATTACAATGATTAATCGCATTATTGTACATAATTAATCGTGATTAATCACACAATCGCACATTTTTATCTGTTCAAAATGTACCTTAAAGGGAGATTTGTCAAGTATTTAATACTCTTATCAACATGGAAGTGGGCAAATATGCTGCTTTATGCAAATGTATGTATATATTTATTACTGGAAATCAATTAACAACACAAAATAATGACAGATATTGTCCAGAAACTGCATGTGATTATCATGAAGTGGGCATGTCTGTAAAGGGGAGACTCGTGGGTACCCAGAGAACCCATTTACATTCACATATCTAGAGGTCAGAGGTCAAGGGACCCCTTTGAAAATGGACATGACAGTTTTTCCTCGCCAAAATTTAGCGTAACTTTGGAGCGTTATTTGACCTCCTTCAAAACAAACTAGTGTGACACGGTTGGTACCGATGGATTCATCAGGTTTTCTAGTTTCGTCTGATGTCAGTATCTTCACTCTAGCTTTAAAACTGAGCCGAAACAAGAAGGCATGTTTGGCTGTGACGTCGAAGAGTAAACACAAAGACGTAGTCGGCCTCCGTCTCTCTCTTATGATGGTTTTATTAGATTATTCACTTCAGATCTCCGTCTCCCTCCCTCATCACCAAATGCAAAATAGCTTCCAAATACTGACATTTTGCATGATCCAGTTTGACGTTAGGATTCAATAACAGAATAATAACAGATCACAGGACTCGTCATTATGTAAACTGCGTAATGTGATTTGAAGTCATGTGCGTGAACATTCGCATCCTTAAATTGAATGTTTTCCAAGGCGAGATTTAAAAAGGGGATCTTTCAAAATTGTTATTAAATAGGATAACAGTGAAAGGGTTGTGTAACTGACCGTAGTCCAGCATTGTGGTATAAAACAAGAAGTAAACTGAGTTATGGAATTTATTGTTCCATAATAATTGATTGTATTATTGTTGGAATTTCTGTTTCTTCATGGCCAGGTCACATTTTTCGGTTGGTTGCAATGCGGTTTCGGAGTTTGTAACGGGTTCAGTTTTAAAGCTAGAGTGAAGATCTGGTATCACATGAAACTAGAAAACCCGATGAATCCATCGGTGTCAACCGTGTCGTACTAACTCGTCGGGAAGGAGGTTAAATAACGCTCTAAAGTTACGCAACATTTTGCCGTGGAAAAACTGTCATGACCATTTTCAAAGGGGTCCCTTGACCTCTGACCTCCAGATGTGTGAATGTAAATGGGTTCTCTGGGTACCCACGAGTCTCCCCTTTACAGACATGCCCACTTTATGATAATGACATGCAGTTTGGGGGCAATATTTCTGCAGTTTCTGGACAATATCTGTCGTTGTTTTGTGTTGTTAATTGATTTCCAGTAATAAATATATACATACATTTGCATAAAGCAGCATATTTGTCCACTCCCGTGTTGATAAGAGTATTAAATACTTCACTAATCTCCCTTTAAGGTACATTTTGAACAGATAAAAAATGTGTGATTAATTTACGATTAATCTATTATCTATTAATCTATTAATCGTTGAGAAAGAATAATGATCTGGAGATATGATTTCATATGTTAGTGGTATATCGTATTAGTCATGTCCACACTTGACGTGAGAGTAATGTCATAACACAGAGGCCTACACGGCGTCAACTCTCCAGGTCTTTGTGGTTGGTGGGTGTTATTTAGCGAGGCGCCCCCCCCCCTCCTCTGTCAGAGCTTTTTAATGAGGTTATTTCTTCTTCACTTTCCCGCTCCGTACGTTCAGAGACAGAGCTATTAATAGATGCCTGATCCTCTAATAACTGGTTACAGGAGGATTATCTATCCTGGTGGATTCAACGCCTCGCTCTGGGTTGTGCCTGGGGTATGCGTGCGTACGTACACATGAGTAAGAGTGTGGTTCCAGTGTTTTGTCCGACTGACCTCAGTGACCTCTGTGTAGGTGACACTGAACATCAAGTGGGATGACTTAAACTGCAGGATGTCCTGCCCTATCGACACCGAATACATCCAGACTCCTCCGTGTGAATACATACACGTGTGTGCATAAGTATGGGCTGGCTGCAGCTGCAAATTCACTGTAAACCGCAACTACACCATTAACTTACGGATGCAGCCACCTAGAAATTCCCCTCAAACACCCCCCACTGCTCTGTATGTCTCTCAGACTTATGGAGTCTTTAAATGTATTGTACCATACCTGGAGAGAGTCTTGGACCTGATGAGAGCCTTGGTGATGACCAGAGACGGGGCGGACTGGCGCCGATAACTCTGAGACTTCGTCCGCTACAAGAGACGAAGAGAGACGATAATAATCAACCACATCAAAACACTGTCTGACCACTGCATTATTAACATTCATGTATCCAGGGTGTAACAGAAAGTCGCACTTGAGCACTTAAAACAGCTGTAAAATGATCTGAATGATGACTCCTATCTAATACAAAGACACATTTCCCTGCTTTACTAAAAAGGCTCAAATCCCACAAAGAGACGGACTTTACTCCGCGCTTTATCTCATGTTTACACTTCCCCCCGTCCGTTACATAAGCATCCTAATGTTCGACGCATCCATCACGTCGTCGGGAGCGACCGTGGCCTTCCGCGGGTTGAAGCAGGAGAATTTAAACACGGAGGAATGTCGGAGCGGGACGATTGGCCGGGTGACGGCATGGCACAGTCTGTGTTGCCGTGTCGGTACGCAGCAGCCTCGATCTGTCTCTGCCGTGACACTCTGACCTCTCTCACACTCCGACTACTCAGTGAAAAACAGCTGGAAATGTGTAGAAAGTTGTCTGTCATATAGCATTTTGCATGTTTGTGGTGCTACAATAAGCACATATAACATAACTACATCATGTTTTATCAATCCTAAAGTTGTTTAAGTCAAAATAAAATAAGACTCCCTACCAGTTGCTGCTTGCAGCCGTAATGAGATCCTACTTTTCTTGGCTTTGATCCTATTATCCGCGTTTCCCCACGGTCATTAGAGTTTCATTCAATCTAATTGTAGAAGGATTTGTGAGCCTGAAGAAAGGTGACAATTACACAACCACAGTTCTTTCATTGTATGTCAGATTAACACACTCTGTGACGCGGTCCTACCTACTTGTTGTGTTTGTCACGGTCATTACGGAGGAGCACGAAGCCACCAGCAACGTAGCACAAACACACACACACGGTCTGTCGGACACTCGGATGTTGACAGCGGACCACCTCGCAGCTAGTCTGTTGTGCTCGTACACTGCAGCTGGCGCACCACTGCATGCGACGCACTGATCTTGTCGGTTAATAATCGGTTAACGAGGGTTAAAAAAAGAAGAAATTCTAAATTAGCATCCCTAGTTACGACCCACGGCGTCGTCGCAGTAGTGCAGCGCCCAGACTCCGCTTTCCCCCTCAGGTAAACACTGCTTTGTCAGTACTGTTGCTTGCATTGTAAGCGCCGTTTGCAATAGACACACCAAATATACATCAAATGTGTGATTAATCGCAATGAAATATTGTAATGGATTGACAGCCCTAGTTGTTTTTATCATGTTATTTGAACGTCAGCACGCTAACATGCTCACAGTGGCATTGTTGACATGCTGATGTTTAGTAGGTATGTCTACAATGTCAAGGCCTTTGGAAAGGAGGCTGCTACTTTTTGTTATCCTTGGTCAGCAAGCAGTAAACATGCAAACCGATTAGCTCGCAGGATGTAGTACTAGCGCAGCAAGATTGGTGACCACCATCTTTGCACTTTACTATAATTCATCCTGAGGGGGTCGTGAATGTGTATACCAAATTTCAAGGCAATCCATCCAATAGTTGTTGAGGTATCTCAGTCCGGACCAAAGTGGTGCAACCAACCGAATGACATCACAGACACCAATTTGTCTGTCGGCCTTTCAGTGAGGAAAAGATCAATCCCACCCTCGCGCATTTCTGACATTTCACAGCGTAATATCGTTGAGTTTAACGGCGTCACACGGCGGTGAAACATTCCTGACACTCCGGCCACAACATGTTACCTTTCACTCCCAAAATAAACAGAAGCTCACGTGGAGATATGGGCTATACGTTGGGAAATACTACCCACCGACAACAGCAAGGCTCTGATTCTATTGACTGTTTTACAACACAGAGCAGCTTAAGAGGAAATCCAATCATGCAGCAGGTGCAGCAATATATAAAAGAAGAGGAGAACATGTTGAAGGTAACGGTCCGAGTCTGATGTTGTAAATAGTAAGTGCTCTTCCCCGGAGCTTTCTGGGATTCATTAAGCGTTAAGGGATTTGGGTTCATCGCAGGTGGAACTGCACATCTCCGGCGTTCACTGTATTTACTCAAACTGTCAAAGAGTCGTCAATAAACTGTATTTCTTTATCTGCTTCAATCAGAACATAAAGGGGAGAAGTTGGAGCCGATGTGGAATCAATCATTAATGAAAACAAGGACGCAGCAGGAAGTTATCTATAAGCATTACCACGACTTAAAGTTAATAACTGTTAATAAATAAATTAAATAATTAAGCAACACTCCATTGAAACAGGAGGTTAATAAGTAGATTTACATATTAAACAAAACAAGTAAATAAATAAAAGAGTTCAGCCGTATGCCTTCCTCAAACGACAACCAGTCAAGTCAACTATAAATGTATAATAAACCACAACAAATGGAAAGTATAACATCCTAAAAAGGCACAAACGACAGGTGCGGTTCACAGTAGCACTGCAACTAATGATTATCTTCATTATCAATTAATCTGCCGATTAGTTTCTCAAATGATATATTAGTCGTTTGGTGTACAAATGTTAGAAAATTCTGAAATACAAAAATGTCCATCACTATTTTTCAGAGTTTGACAAGTAGAAAACTACATAATCAACCACCCAACTGCTGGCTTATGGATCTGATTTTAACACCACAGTTATATAAGTGAATTATTAATTTAAAAATATGATAAACAAATTAATTTATGTAGTCTAAACAATGTCTGTAATTAACTTGTTGAAAGCTACATATTACAGTAGTTCTCCAGTCAGTGGTGATTGAGCAGAAAATCAAGCATTTAAGTTCATTATTATAGTGAAGACTACGCTTGTTAATGTGTTGTCAAATTTGCCTACAAGTGACATCAAATTTAATAATTAAAAACATAATTTAGTTGATAAATTTAACATTTATAACACACTTAATAAATGGTTATAATGCACTAAAATGATTTATTACTTCGTCAACTATAACTCCTGCTGTGAAGCATTTATAACTGATAACTGTAAGCTTGATGACACAATATGACATAGATGCTGTAATCCTGTATAGAGATATGTGATTACACAAATCCTTAGTGTGTTATTATTATTATTATTATTATTAATAATCATTTTATTAAACATTTAATGAAGACACATTATATATTGTTAATAATTACATTTCTAAACACTTAAAATATCCATATATCTGCATACAACTACATTATAGTGTGTTATTAATCAATTTATTAACCGTTTAGTTATTATATATTGCTACCAAGCATTTATTATTTCTTTATGCATTATTAACAGACGCTTAATGAGTTTAAATTGTTAACAATTATGTTTCTAAACACTGAAAATCTCCATATATCTAATTACAACTACGTTATAGTGTGTTATTAATCATTTAAAAACATATTATACTGCTAATATATTATACATAAAATAAAATTATGCCACATTAAATAAGATAAATAAATAAAATTACATGGTGAAATTAACTGATGTTATAGGTTAGTTGAATTGTTGGCTATTAATCACTAATAATTAATAAAAAGCGTAACATTGTTTATGGTTTTCTGTGGTATTTTAGACACCACCATCCTAAAATGTTACTTCCTTCTGTTGTTTGACTGTTGTCTAACCTCTCACCCGACGGGACCAGCTCACAGGACAATACACTCATTCATAAAGCAGCTGCCTCAGAGCAAAATATGATGCAAGATAGAATAAATAAAAACACAAAAATAACAGATTTTTTTCATTTTTATAAGCCGCCTGGTCTGGAGACGAACTGTTCCTCCTTTGTGCGCTCAAGTTAAAGTTATCGAACCAAAATAAATCACTAAATCGACGCGTCAAACTCTTGAAAGAGACAGAAATGCTCACCCGTTTGTTCTCCTGCTGCCGGCTGAGGCTGTCCTGTTGCTGCTGCTGTGGAGACATGTCGTCCATCCAGTGTTAGGAGTCACTGGAAACGTCTAGTCCTGGTGCGTAATTGTAGATCTGAGAGGAGGGAAATTAGATGAAGTTAGTAGAGCACACAGCTTTCTATCTCTCCCTCTCTCTCTGTCTCCTCACCATCAGTGAAAGGCTGTGCTGCTGTAACCAAAAGCACCTCCTCCTGTCTGGATTATCACTGACTGTGCCACTTCTTAATGCGTCTTTACGCACCGAAGGGAGGCGGTGCCAAATGCCCTGCAACAAATAGGCCCGTCTATTTTTAACCATTCATTCAGCAGACGATCACATTAACCCTCACAACAAACTATGAACAGGAGCATTGGGTGAAAACAGACGTTTAGTTTGGAGATCAGCTTGTGGACTGATTACTGTCAGCAAACTGCATTAGATAAAAGTAGAATCATTTCCAATCAATCAACACGATCAATCCGCAAATCACTGTTATCTATTGGCAGAAACAAGATCACTTATGTTTGTAGATTAGATTCATACAAGTATATCTCTGAATTCTTGCCTTAACTCATGTAAAGTTGAATAAAAGTGTACTTCAACTAGAGAAAATGTGTGCTAATATTTCCTCCTTCTCTAAAATAAAAAACCTAAACTGACATGCCAATCATGGATAATTGGAAAATATGTTAGCATTACATATTTAAACAAAAGAAATACATGTAATATATTATTTTAAGAACAATTAAAAAATGTTTGTTTTGGATTTTTAGAGGTCCGATGAGGGAAAATGTTACAGCATTTTACAAAAAAAACAAAGCAAAAATATGAAAAAAAATACACTTTATTTTGAGTAACCGAATTTATTATCTTTCCTTCTTATCCATTTAATCCTCTACCACTCCTTGGTGCCCCTATGTTAGAAAGAAACAGAAAAAATGCCCTTTTGGATGCCCCTATGGTAAATAAAACATGATGATGAGTGCCCTCTAAGGTGCCCTTACGATGGAGAAAACGTGATTAAGTGCCCTCTAAGGTGCCCTTACGATGGAGAAAACATGATAAAGTGCCCTTTAGGGTGACCTTAAATGGAGAAAACATGATAAAGTGCCCTCTAGGGTGACCTTAAATGGAGAAAACGTGATAAAGTACCCTCTTGGGTGCCCTTACGATGGAGAAAATGTGATAAAGTGCCCTTACAGTGGAGAAAACATGATTAAGTGCCCTCTAAGGTGCCCTTACGATGGAGAAAATGGGATATAGTGCCCTCTAGGGTGCCCTTAAATGGAGAAAACGTGATAAAGTGCCCTTTAGGGTGACCTTAAATGGAGAAAACCTGATAAAGTGCCCTTTAGGGTGACCTTAAATGGAGAAAACGTGATAAAGTACCCTCTAGGGTGTCCTTACAATGGAGAAAACGTGATAAAGTGCCCTTACAGTGGAGAAAACGTGATAAAGTGACCTCTAGGGTGCCCTTAAATGGAGAAAACGTGATAAAGTGACCTCTAGGGTGCCCTTAAATGGAGAAAACGTGATAAAGTGCCCTCTAGGGTGCCCTTAAATGGAGAAAACGTGATAAAGTGCCACATAGGCTGCCATACATGCTAGAAAAGTCAGGAAGGTCAGGACAAAGAATGATTGACTTTGCAATTATTACTATTGTCAAAGGAATCCCGGGAACATTTTCTAAACTAAAAGAAGTTATTTAGATCCGTTATTAGATTGTGTGTCGGACGTGCGTTAGCTCCAGGCTCTCCATCCGTCTGAAGACACTTTATTAGATTCCAGTGTGTCATGAATAGTACTGACGGCAATCTGGGCCAAAAGGTTGTAATGTAGGACACATCCAAACCTTAAATGAAGTGATTCTGCTTCAATTAACTCTACAAAGAGACGGCATCTTTGATCTGTAAAGCAGATATTCATTTACCAAAGCTGTGATGAAACACTTGGCGTATAACTGGATTAATTTAGGACTATATATTTATGACGGATGCAACCACATGGAGGGAGGAAATCTGGACAAAGAGGACATTTCCAGAAGGACAAATGATTGTCGTCCCAAAATCGATTGTCCTTCTAGAAACAGAAGTGGGACACAAACTGGGCTAAAGCAGAACAAGGCCAGAAAGTGAAGAACAGAGACGCAGAGGATTCATTCCCCAAATTGGCCACAATCAGCCCCGTTAAAAGTGGATCACTTCAATGATTACCGTCCCTCGTGTTGGTAATGAACAGCCTTGGGCATGGCAAAGAAAAGCACCGCACGCACCCCTCCTCACTGGCTCCCAACCCTTCCCGCTACAAACACACTTTCTCCAGCCTTGAAGCATCAAGCAGTCCGCAAATCAAACAGGTAGTCCCAATGGTGGGGGGTAAAAGTAATTCAGCTTGTCACCTGTATACAAAGTGCCCTCTAGGGTGCACCTTCAATGGAGAAAACATAAAGTGCCCTCTAGGGTGCACTTCCAGTGGAGAAAACATGATAAAGTACCATCTAGGGTGACCTTAAATGGAGAAAACATGATAAGGTGCCCTTCCAGTGGAGAAAACATGATAAGGTGCCCTTCCAGTGGAGAAAACATGATAAAGTGTCCTCTAGGTGGAGAAAACATGATGAAGTGCCCTCTAGGGTGCACTTTCAATGGAGAAAACATGATAAGGTGCCCTCTAGGGTGCCCTTCCAGTAGAAGAAATGGTATGAAGTGCCCTCTAGGGTGCCCTTTCAGAAAATGGATGGATGGAGAAAACGACAACTCTTTAAAATCACAAAGAGACAGAACTTCCTACAAATATTTTATTTCTCTTAACCATCAAATACAGGATGCACCGAAGCTGCAGAAACATTCACTCACTATATGATTGAACATGTGATCAGCTAAAAGTACCGGTACAGTATAGTTAAAGGGAGGACCACAAACTACGAAGGTACCTACTCTTTCTGGTTGGTGTTACACTACTTTCCAGTTTTAGAGCTCAGCAATCTTGTTTTGACTCTCATCTAATTCATCTTTATCTAAACTCTCCCACAGCAGCTTCATTAAGTGTTTTCAAGTCAATAGCAGCCATAACAGTTGCAAAGTTGTCTACCCACAAAGGCCTTCCTTGACATGATTTGCACACTTAATATCCAGCAGACAAAAAAAACATGAAACATGAAAATAGACATACAAAATATTTTGTATAAACATTGCAAATAAGCGTAGATACAAAGCATTGTCCCGTAGTTTTATCAGTAACAAAATAAATGCTCCTCCGTGACAACTTGCAGGAAAAATAAAAAACAAAACTTGCAAAAAAAATGTTTTTTAGCAAACATGTCCCACACGGGGGAGGAGTAAAACCGATAAACAGATGATCGGGCTTGTGCAGCAACAAAGATCCATGAGAACCGCGTATCCGTGATGCGGAGAAAAGTTAGTATCTGCGGCGCTTGTTATTTGGCCCATCAAAGACTCCCCCTACTGGACTCCCCCTCCCAAATCCTGGTGCTGGTCCAACCTGAGGGCCCAATGGCTGCTGTTGCTGCTGTTGCTGTTGCTGTTGTTGTTGCTGCTGCTGTTGCTGCTGTTGCTGCTGTTGTTGTTGCTGCTGCTGCTGCTGCTGCTGCTGCTTTGGGGACTCAACCTCTGGTCGCCCCCCCATTGATCCACCCTGCGGGTATCTATCGTTTCGCTGAGGTACCTTGGAGTCCGCGTTACAAAAAAAGACAGGTGTACAATCGGGAGCACGTTTGGGGTTTCCGGCACGAATACGGTGCATCCAGAAAATGTCAAAGATCATCAGTCAGTTTGATCCAAGAGTCGCCATCCGAGAG